>JBAJHX010000067.1:19886451-19905938 GCA_037176925.1 Amniataba percoides | reverse complement strand
ATAGATAGATAGATAGATAGATAGATAGATAGATAGATAGATAGATAGATAGATAGATAGATAGATAGATAGATCAGTTTTTAAGTAAACCACTGCAGTGTTGGTAGAAAAATGTTGTCCTCATTTGCACGAGTTATTAAAGGGACAGACTTACGTAACATTTTATAGCTGCTTTTCTCCAAAGCAACCATTTTTTTCTGCTCAAAGACACGTGGACAAGAGAAACTATTAACAATTAACCACTTGAACTACCAAGTTAACATGAGAAACAGATTTGCTCAGCCGTTAAAGGCTTACAAACCCCCTTTTTCTCTAACATTCAATTTACACTTGTATGTCTCCACATTATCTCTCCCTCGCTCTCCTGCTGAGCCATTAGACACGAACCGCTTAAAGCAGCAACACAGGTGAAAGCTCAGACTCATCGTAAGTTCATTCCCCTCATTTGTGTGTTTTTTTTGTGCACTGCACACACGGCAGTAGATCAGCTGACATGATTCTCCTCTCGCTGTCGTTTCACTGGCAGTAAAGGGCTCCGCTGGCTTTACTTGGCAGGACAGTTAAATGAGATGACTCGGCCCCGCCTGCACCGCACGGCTTGACTTTGTGGCTGTTGGGTTAAAGATTGTCTCACGGCACGGACGGAGACAGATTTACTGAGTGGCAGACACACTATAAATATGCAATAATGAAACTCATGAAATATTTATTGACCGGTTTCTTCTTCCATCTTTTCCCAGACAGGTGGGATGTGCTCCTCTGTGAAATAAGGCTGGAAGCTACTGGATGACATTACAGTAATGACTGCAAGTTACTATTCGAGCCACTATTCAAATGGAGGATTTTAGCTCTGGTTATATTTACATAAATCAGTCTAAGACAAGCTGTCGGAGGCAGTCCCAGGCCACAGAGCATTATTTCAGGGCTTGCCAAGAGCCAACACGTTCGCCATACATGCATGGCAATAACTTTCATATCATATGTGGGTCATGGCATCTGGCGAGTCAATTATACAGCCTGTGCTCAGTCTTCAAATAAATATATGACACGCCGCTAACAAGTTTACTGTGTGTTGGCATCACGGAGATTTACATTTAGACTGTTGTTCCAGGATTTAAGGAGGCTTTAGGGAAGCTATAGTGCAGCAAAGTCAGTGAAGATCTGAGACCGTGTTGGGTTTTTATTTGTTTTGTTTCTGCATTGCGGTATGATTAAAATGAAACAGTGACTCTGGGTGTCAGATTTAACATGAGATGTGTTCAAAGCTGTGCTGGGAAAAACAGCAGCAGGACTCTTAATGATCTGAATCCACCTGGGCGGCTGTGGCTCAGGAGGAACAGACCGGGTCAATCTAACAATCTAAACTCCAAACTGTCCTGAAGGCATGGCCATCATCGAGTCCTTTAGACCGAGATGAGCAGGGTGCCACTTTACCTCTGCCATCAGCGTATGAATGTTTGATGAATGGAGTGACTGACATGTAGGGTAAAATGTTCTGATGGTTGGAAAACTAGAGAAATCACTGTATACTTCCAAGAGCATTTACCATTCAACTCATGACGTGTTTTCCTGTTGAAAAAGGCTGAATTCAAACGTCCACGCTGACAGACAGGCCTCGAGTCTGTTTCTGTCGTTGTTCTTTTGCAACAGCTGAAAGTGCTGAAAGTCAGATGTTGCACCACGATATCTTTGCACTGCAATGCTTAAGTTAAGGTTAGGTAAAGATCCTGAATAAGGTAATTAAACTAAGATGGAGTTACTGAGTTTCCTGACACTTGTTTAAGACTGAGGGCTTTTTATTTCTCTTTTTTATCCATAAGGAATTTAAAAAACATGCTTGACATTCAATGAACTGAGAAGTTCTGAGCTGTTGCTGTACTTTAAAATCTGTTATTAAAATGTGGTGGTGTGGCTGTAAGAAGTTACTGTTTTGGAAACCTATGGGAGAAACGTACACGTGAGCTACATGCGTTTGAGAAACTGAAGGAAACCCTGAAGAAATGAGTGGCGGAAAAATAATTAATGCAGATTTCTTGTACAGAGTCGTCAATTTCACTAAATGAGCTGAAAACACATGAAAGATTTAGAGAAAAGTGCGTCATCGCCATCATCTGAAGACGAAATGAGGCAACATCTCTCAGAAGAGTGGTGTTCATCCCTTCAGTCGAGCTCTGAGACAAGAAGCATAAAAGCAATGATGGATTAACTGATTGATTGATTAATGGCCTAAAACCTACAAAATGGGAAAGTTATTCAACTCCGTCTCCTGTAAAACACATAAATCTAACAGAAGATTTCTTGAAAACTTTGCAGAAAAAGAAGAGCTGGCTGCCCTTTCCAACCTGAGTATTTGGGATGGACTCATGCAGGGAAGATGGCTGCAGATGAGACGGATATGAAGCTCGGGTTTCAAGATTAAAGGAGTGTCCTTGTGTTACTCCAGCGCTGATAGAAAGCTGCCTTTTACTCTCTGCACTCAGGAGACATCCTGCCATTTTAATGCTTCATCTCTCCACCGTCTACCGCCTTGGGTTCATTTCTCTGATGTTCTCATTAAGCTCTCCTGAGTGGCTGCTCTTGTATGACATTGACAATTTATGTAATGTCTTATTTAATGTCAAACTGCACTGAAAACCTAGGAGGCCTCTCTCTGTTAGTGTCAATTAATTTACGTGGCAATAGCCCGGACTATTTCAGGAATTGCACTGCAAAGACAAAAACCATTGGCTTGTGTGGAGAAAGATTATGTCATCTGTCTCTGAGACTGGGTGCAGGATTTCTAACCATTTGGACATTATTTTTACTCAAGATTTTCATCTGCCTCAGAGCTCCAGCGACTCCCTGAATGAGAAAAATCACACCCTCAAAACTCAAATGGATCTTGGCGAGGATGCATCTTATCTGCCGTAACGGCTTTGTTTTATCGTTTTGAATCCTGCAGCTGAATGGCGCCGCAGACAAACCCTGTCAGTGTGTGTTTGCTCATTTGGCAGCACTTTTAACACATTGAGGTTTTTTTTTTTGGTTTTTTGTTTTTTCAGAACGCTTTTATACAAGGAGAAACGCCACATGGGAGCAACAGCTTGTGTAAACAAAATCTTAAGCAAAACCACCCACCCGTAAACAGCAGACAGCCTCGCACACATGCATATTCCCCAACACAGACACATTTCCTTCGCCCTCCACCACCTACAGTGCATCACAAGAACAGCACTTTTTGTCACAAAAGCACTCGATGCACCACCCCCGACACGCGACGCCGGGGCCTCTCTGATGTCGTCACACCGCAGGTTTAGATGTCATTAAGTGACTACTGAGCTGCTGAGATAGCAAAACTAATTAGGAGTCTGAATATGCTTCTCTAATGGAGGAGAGACTCAAGCTGTGTCAAACAGTGAGCTGCAGCTGAGCGACTTCATCAGAAAAAAATACATATGTTGTGATTTTTGAAGCTTTCCAGAGAAAGAATTAAGATTATTTTTGGTAGCTACTAGAGAAGATATTTAATGAGGAGCCAGAACAAGAGCTTTTTCATATAACTATTATTATTGTTTATTGTAATTTTATTAAGGGAGATTTGACAGCTCTAAGAAACAACCACAACACATGTACACATTTCACACTAATGCAAATACTGAGAAACTCTCAACACTCAAGCTGCAGTATGAATTTATATGAAGTCAGGTCACCTTCCCTGCTCACACATGAAAAACAAAATGTGTGTCTGCATATTACAATAACACAATACGTGACTTTGTTTTGCGTAGTGCTGTGGGATTTACAGTTGTTGTTCTCTTTATTATAGATAACAAAAGAAATTGTATGGCACCAGTTTCCTTTCAATAATGAGATCAAGTGACAGAAGTCACTTGGATGTAACTTCTCTAAATAAATATATTAGGCTCGATCACAAAGTAAGCAAAAGTACAATCTCACCTGATCATATATAATACATGCATTCCCATCATGACATCTGATGCTAAACTATAAATTACAACTTGCAATATAGATGGCAAACCTCCAATGACATTACGAGACAAACATATCATACTTGCACAACTCATGTCTCGTGTTTGTAATATGTCAGAAAGCTTTGCTGCCGCATTTGAGGTGTGGAGGTGCAGAGCTTGTAAATAACAGAAAAAACACACTACATAAAAAGATATGCACAGGACTGTACTGATAAAAAACAAACAAAGGCATCAAGTATACAGCGTCTCTGTTCACCTGAAGTGTGGAGGTCCTGCTCGTCTCACACTTTGTTTCAGTGTGCAAACTTGTTTACTATAGTACAACAATCTCCAGGACCTTTCCTGTGTGTTTATTGCACTCTGTGTTTAAAGTGATCCTGACATGGCAAACATCCACCCTCTCTCTATCTCACCCACTCACATACTGATGTGCTTCATATTGATTTCCTGACTGGCCGGGTTTCCTTCTCTTCCTAGTCTGTGAGCATCCTGGGGAGTCAGTTAATGGTGCGTTACTAACTCCAGCCCAGTCATCCTTTACATGCTGCTTTCACAAGAACCCCTTCACCCTGAATATCCATTACTGCCGGACTGTATAGTGACGGCGGGCTCTGCTCATAACATATTTATGAATGCGGCCTGAGGGAGGATCGTGCTCTGAATGCTGATGTGGTGTTCAGATGTCGTTTTTTTTATTTTATTGCTTTATCACTTTTTCCTCCTGTGCTTTTTAAGCCACTGTAGTGACACCGTGTGATGAAAATGTCAGTCGGAACATCCTGAAATGAAATTATTTACTTTTGCACTGACACTAAGCAGGTTGTAAGCTAATCAATGTTTGCTTAAAAAGTTGACCAGTCAAACCAACAAGAGTCCCATCAGGTAGAGAAACATCTTTTTGTCTGTCTGAATGCAATTTAAAGTGCGATAGGTTTTGCAAAAATGAATCTAATGGTATTACTAATTTCACAAGTTCATTATACATCATATAATAAAACACAGAATAAACAACATAGCAAAGTAGAAAAAATCTAAAATTGATATTTTTGTATTAAATAAGATGCTGTTCACCTGGGCAGTGTCAAGCTTTTTTTGCTGTTTTTTGTCTCTTTCTTTGGTGCAGCTGCAGAAAATGGTACATCTGACCTTCTTCAAACAATTTCATCAAACTAGCTATCATTACCCCCCGTAATTATCTCCGCCAGAAAGCTTTTCGTCTTGTTTTTTTTTTTTGTGGTGCCATATGAGTGGCTCTTAAAACACTCAAAAACTGTATCTGAACAAAACTCACATCAAACCTTGAATTCACACCTTGGGTCTATATCTCATCCAATTCATTCATTACATTTGGTTATATCTCAGCTTTCCTTGCAGTATTTGTTTTTAACAGTATGTTGACATCAAACTGTCAGAAATGATTAAAACAACATTATTGAGGTTGAAATGTTTTGGATGTGAAGATCCATCAGAAGGTCTCACATGTTCCTCTTTCCTTGAAAAGCCCTTCACATTGTTGTTGCCATGGCTGGAGGAAAAGCTTTCAGCACATCCTCACTAGCCAAAAATGTTAATTCCCTCTTTTTCTTTATCTGTTATAATTTAATCAAGACATTTGTGCACATATAATCATGTGTACGTCCACCTCCGCTGGCCTTTGATTACACAGCGAGGCAGAAAAGTAAAGTGCAACGCCTGCAACTGCCTGTACGTTATTCAGCAATATTCAAATGAGCAAGACGCCGGCCCCGCACCTGCTCACGCTTCATAACCTACTGTGTGTGTGTGTGTGTGAGAGAGCATCGGCTAAATGTGTGCAATGTAAATGTAAATGTGATTGTAAATATAAATGTAGATGTCTCTCTAACACTCTTCCCTCAGTAAAAGTCTCCTGTGAAAAATGGGAAATGCTGTGTTGTTAAACAGGCAGGCGGGATGCAGATGAGTATGGCTCGGAGGCAGATAACAACAGCATTACAGGGGTTGAATTTCCACTTTAAGATCTCCACATCAGATTTCAAGATGGAATTTCTGTGCGAAGAAGCGGATGGTGAAGATGTGGAGAGACTCGTGAGTGAGAGGGGGCGTTAACACTCGAGTCCAGTCGCTACCGTTTTGTAGCAAATCAAATTCAAAGCATTTAAAAACTGAACAAAACTTTGCACATAAGAAATATTTCGCTCATCTAAAACGTGGCTCAGGAGGTTGCATTAATCGACCATTTATCCTGAGGTTCGATCCCTGGCTCTGTCTGTCTTTGTGTCCAAGTGTCCCTGAGCAAAGCACTTAACCCTGAGCTGCTCCCCTTAGGCAACTCAAATGGCAGCCATCATTGTGTGTGTGTGTGTGTGTGTGTGTGTGTGTGTTAATGGGTGAATGGGAGGCAAATTTGGAAAGAGCTTTGTCCATTAAGGTAGAAAAAGCAAATGCACAGCTTGTGTGTGCAGGATTCTGGGAGACTGCCCGTCATTTTGTCTTGTTGAGGTGCGAAAGTTTACTGAAGTAAGCAGTTTACCAATTAAGTGTACTCTGCAAAAGGGCTCTTACTCCATTATCACTGTGTGTAATTTATCATTTTACAGGAACCCTGCTGCTGTAAAACTCCTACTGCTTTTCACAGTTGAGACACCCCAGTGCCCTTTAGTCTGTTAGAAAAATCCACGACTGTGGGATTCAGAACTTTGTTGGAGCATTTTTGATTGTGAATAAGTTTACAAATTATGATGAACGTAACGTTGGTACTTCTTTCGTTTTACTGTTTTCTATTGAATTACACTGCAAAAAACAAGATGTGGTTGTTTTTGAAAAAGGAACAAGGCGTCATCTGTCTCTTTTTACAATCAGTCTCACAATAACAACAATTCTGCTCAAATGAAATAATGAAATTGTTTCACAGTAAGCACTTTAACAGTGTTATGTAGACGTCAACAGTATAAAAATATGCATATATATATGTATATGTGTGTATATGTATATAAAGTGTAGCTTCAACAAAGCTTGTTTCACTGGGCTGCTGGTTAAAGGACTGCAGGTCTGACTTATTGTTTGGCTCTGACTTAATCAAACAGTGTGACTTTTCCTTTGATCAGACCAGGTGGCATATCTTTTTAGCGCTATGCCAGATGTGTTCATTTCAACAGCAACCGAGCGGAGACGAAACCGAGCCGCATTCAGAACAAGGTCAAAATCTTTTGATGTTACAAATTGCTTTCTTTCATGGATGTGGCAAACATTTGTATGCAAAAAATTCCCTTTGATGGCCCTCTGACAGGTCTACCTTTTCTTTTAAAAGGCAAGACAAATGCTCTCAAAGCAGCAATTATCCTTTCAGAAATTCTGGACTGGCCTCGGCGTAATTCTGGCCTCTCACTGAAAAACAGTATGTGGCATTGTAATCACACATCTAACCATAGACCATGAAGCATTCTTGCAAGATAAATGAGAAAAAGTTTGTATTTGGCTCCTTTTTGAGAATGGCAACTGCATACAGCTCATATTCACACAGTTACTGAAAGAGTGATTGAAAGAGCACCAATACATGTCATTTTCCCCAGAACCTCTGTTCACATTCTGTATGCACCTCCAAAAACACACTGTTCTCCTGTAATGGTGCTGCATCATGTAATCAGAGTGGAGATATTGTACAGGATGATTTCCTGCCCGCAGTCAGACTGAATGTTGTTCACTGGGTCATCATGGGAAATGAGAGGTGGACAAACCTCAGTGAGATTCAGGTAGGTAAGTTAGCGCTAGTTGCAGCTCCATATTTAAGTATTGGTGATATAACCTAAATGAAAGCCAGTGAATTTTAATAAAATGTGTAATAACATGATGTTTTTGTTTTTTTAAGGCCAGAGACGCCCGGTCAGGCCTGCGTCTGAAGGCTGCTGACAGATCCGACGAAGACGAGAACTGATGACAGGTCACTTGTTAGTGACCTCACCACTTTGTATCGCTGACATCCCGGCAGTTTCAGCTGAATGGCCTCCATTGAGTCAAGTCGCTTATTTTGTACAAGGCAGCCAGAGGCTTGGGTACAAACTGCACACTCAAGAGCGTCCTGACAAAGGAAAGGTAGCGGTGAGACCAACCTGTAATTTTTCACTCAAGTGTGGTGAATGTTCTCGGTTGTACGTGTGCTTGAGAAGCCAAAAAAACAGAGGGTGGCATGAAGGCAGGAATGGCTCACAGACTCTTTAAAGTACAGTTGTGTTTTGGCCTTAAATCCAAGCGCCGCAGCCGAGGTGCTGTGACAGTATCTCCCACAGTTAAACTTGACACCGATCAAAGGAGAGACGCGAGGAGTCAAGAATCCATTTCGGCAAAGCTGAGATGACATCTGGATGATTTCAGGCACTTCAGCACTGAGCCGCACCTGCAGGAAGACATATGGCCTGCTAGCTTTTGTTTACTTCAGCGCCATATGTGCTGAGAAAAGCACGCAGCGCTGAGCATTCATATTTATACACATATGCTTATGTGTGGAAATGCGCAGTCACCCTTTCACACGAATAAATACATCCACTCCTAAACACAAACATATACATCGGCCCGCATGTTTTATGACAGTTGGAGAAGCGAAACAGGGACAGTTATGTTTTCATCACGACACCCAAATCAACAGCAGAGGAAAACAAACCCAGATGAGCACACAGCTCTGAGAGCAGTGATGGATGGCGAAGAGCGAAGCGTGAGATAGAGGCAAAGACACTCCAGAGATCGAGATGACAAGGCTGCAGGTTTTTCCCTCATTCTTTGTTTTTTTTCTCCAGATGCCGTGTGACAGACAACCCCTGCTTTTCACAGAGATGGCTTTTGTCATTAATTAAACATTAACCACCTCAGCTCCCGCGTGTCAGACAGGAAATCTCAGAAGTTTTCTTGTGACAGATGCCAAAGTTTGTGATGTGCTGCAGAGCCGTAAGGTCACTCCTGGAACAAAGTGAACCCTTAACCAGGAGGACCAATCTGATCTCTGTGAAATCTTTCAGATGAAGTTCTGGATGCAGAGGCACAGGACGGAGCGGCATACTGATCTGTTCTCTCCCCACAGAGCTGAAAAGCTCCCTGATATTTATAAGGTCAACAAATTTCTCACCTGATTTTTATTTGTCCCATCTGTCATCCAACAACCACAAGATTTATCCACCCTCTCCTTTGTTAGATGGGAGGAATTCATTTTACCCATTTGAGACTTTTCATCTTTTCACTTTTTTTGAGTACAGGAATGAAAATAAAGAGAAAGTCGCTTGAATTTGTAGAGTTCAGTTTAAGTGCAGGACAGTGCTGCTTTTATCTTGACAAGTTCAGTTTTCTGGGAAACCTGGGTAAAAGCAGAATAAAGAAGCAGAGAAACAGATTGGATGGAGATGTAAAAGAAGAACCACTGCTGCTGCTTTGTTAAACCTTGAAACCAACGGAGTATAATTGCTGGGGAATGCTATTGAAAGCCTTAAACTGTGATTTATAAGATTTTGATGCCGAACAGCTGAAAGGAAAGCAAACCTCAATAGCAACCACATGGTAGACATGACTACATCTTATGTGCATTTAATCATCTCCTAAACAGAGAGGCAACATGCACAATATTTCTCTTTTTGCATGTTATCTCTACCAACACATCCTGCCTTCATCCTCTGGAGCTGCTTCTTCCCTGTGAAGTTAACATCATTGCCTAGCGCACAAGCAGACTCAATAACAAGGAAAATTACTTGCATATAGAAAAACTGGTACTTCACTAATAACTCATCAATAACAGATTTGGTTTAAGAATTTAATTCACTGCAACCTTTACTGCATTATCTACACAATCAGAGGCATGGCTACTTCAATTCTTACTATCTGATTGAATGGTCGAAAATACAGAGATGTTCTTTGGCAACGCGATCCCTTTGTGAATTTCTCTTAATGAGGCGGAAGGCAGCTCACAAATTCACCCCCGGTGGAGTGTAGGCACTGGTAAAAATAACCATGAATATGACTCCTGGCGACTAAAGACAATTATCCTCGGACTGGATCTTCATCTGAGGAGTCAGATGGATTTGACCTGGACCTGATGAGCTCGTTAAGTTGGACCCAGCTGTATCGCACGCTGAAAGCCGGCTATTGATTAACACGGGAGACGGTGAAGCAGGGATAACTACGGCACAAAGCTGACAGCTATAATAAGTCCAGTTTGAAACTTATGTTGGACTTCAATTAATTAAAAAAAAAAAAAAAAATTATTATTCAATGGTCTGATGTTTTGTCTACAAAAATCACAAAACTTAGTCCCCGTAAACAAAGTTGATAAGTTTCAGTAAATATTTGCCTGAGTTGTAATCAGGATTGGCAGAACTGACTGACAGCAAAGGACTGATTATGTTATATATGGTTACATACTGCATTTATACTTTACTGTAACGTGAAACATGGATTTTTAATGTGTACTTATGGATCATGGTCAAATTATTGTTATTATGATTATTATTATTATTGTTTGGGAAGCACACACTAAGACACTAAGGAGTATAAGGTGGGATTGGTGCCTAACAGAGATTCATATATGGATGATGCTGTGGGAATAAATCTGTTTGCACAGGCACATTGTGGGGACCTCCCTCCCTTTTAGTGACAAAATGCAAATATCAGTAACATAAATCACTTCTCATTTTAAGGGTGAAAACTGTTTTAGGTTCCATTTCTATAAATGGTCTAAGGAATGGATCAATGTGTACCTAGAATATGTGTTTTCTATATATTTTATTGTCTTGTGCCTTTATGGGGTGACGATTGTGTGTGTGACCTATTTGGCGTGCAAAGCTAATTTGGATTTAAAGGATTTAAACTGAACCGGGATGCTGGCTTCTGTTCAGGCTCTGGTTTACGCTGCACATCCAGGCAGCCGGGAGACTGTGAGTTTGGAGAGATGGAGGTCTGGAGGTTGAAAGCCATTAAACTGAAGTCCAAGGTCAAGGCACGCTAACAACCTGATATCACGAATCTGATGTGGCAGACCTGAGGGTCCGGCACAGGGATTCAGGTCAGCTCGGGTCAGATTCAGATCTCATCAGTGTGCATAGGGAGAGAAAATTTGTCCTGCAGAGGTCAAGACTGAAACGGTGAGCGTTCCTAATTGGCGGTGAAGTGCAGAGCAAAGTGCTGTGACTTATAATAAAACATGTCAGATTCAATTACCTCAGCTCGACCGCAACAGGGGGACACTTTGTTTTACTTGACTGCTTGTGATTGATCTCCCACCACACACACACACACACACACACACACACACACACACACACACACACACACACACTTTGCTCATGACTGCACCTCCCGCCAAAGAAGCGAGAGAGTAAGCAACCAGCTGTAGCGAAGCACACAACATAAAACGTGGACTCGAGACAAGGGAACATCAAACTATAGAGCTGTAAAGTAAAATTTGTCTCTGCACAGGCCTTGTGATTGACTTGCACTCCACCTCACCTCTGCTGCCCAGTTTTGCCAGCTCCCCCATGATCCTTTAAAGGATAAGCTGCACAGTTAATAGATAGATGGACAGATTGTGGTCTTTGCACCAGTTTGATGCCTCAGATCAAAACATCCATGAGCCTCAGCTGCAGGTGTAATGGAGAATGAGCAAGTGAGAAAAATCAAAACATCAGTGTGCCACAGTTGCAGATTTCATCCAAAGTGAATGATCTCAGAACGTGCAAGCAAACTGATCCGAACTGCTGAATGTTTAATCGGGATTCTAAAAATCATCATCATCTTCAGTCTTAGCTAAAGTGCCACATGCAACTAAACTGAGCATTTGTGTCTTGTTTCGTTATTTGCTTTCTTGCAGTGAGTTAGATGAGATCACAACATGATGTTTGAACTTTGAATATGAAGCAAAATCCAGCAGAGGGCAACTTGGAGCTCAACTTGCTGTTGTAGTTTAAAGTGTAAAAGGTATTGTCTGCACGTCTTTGAAATTCCTCCTCTCACAGTAGTAAACCTGGACCAAGATGGAAGAATGAACATAAATCATGCAAGTTTAAAGTGTATATTCTTTAACGATAATACAACCAAACACACAAACGTGCACAAACACACTCAGCTGGTGTGTTTGATGTGCTCCCTGTAATCCTCCCCTTCAGTGATGAGAAAGAGCTGTTTTTTTTGTTTTTTTCACCGTTGGGGAAAACCATCATGTAGAACAGCTGCTTCGGGCTCCGGCTGATCAAATTATAACACGCCTGATCTGGCCTGCCTGCTGCTTTGCAGTTTACCAGCAATGCGAGGTAAACAAATCCCTGGAAAACAATCTCTACCACCGCAGCTCCGAGACGAGTTTCACGTTTATGTCCTTTGAAGTAATTTTTGGTTTTAAGCACTTATTTTTTAGAGAGGAAAAACAAAATTATAAATCACCATCAGGGAAGGAAATTACAAAACAGCCAAATGACATCAATTTGTTTCTGGTGTCTCTTACCCTGAAAGTCACTTCGACAGGAAAACCCATTTCAGTGGATCGTAATAAAATGACCTCATCGAGTATAAAAAGGTCCACAGACACTCAACCATCTGCCTGATAGTCTGAATAATGATTTTAGTTTCACTTCACTGTCCAGTCTGATGTTGTGTTAATCTTTTTCATTTTTTATTTACAAAATCAGATTATTAATGGAAACAAAGCTTTAACACTTTGCTTCATATCATTCCCTGCTACTCGTTTTAGTTAGTGTCAGTAAGACACACTTATCACAACACCTTGTAGTTAAAAGGAAAAGTTGCAAAGTTCAGCGACTTCGTGCGTCAAAGTGTTTTCCTCCCTCCCAGCGGCGATGCTGATTACACTCCGAGGTGAGCCGTGAGCCTAGCTGCCGATACAACTCATTTAATAGCACGCTCTATGCTTTCACGGTCCCATTTAGATGATTGATTCTGGGCATCTCAACCAGCTCAACTGTGCATTAGTGATGAATGGCGCCGTGATTTAATGTTCTCTTGTGGAGGCACTCGGCAATCAGCTAATTTCGCAAACAACACAACACCTGTATTCAAGTGGTCTTTCCTTCAGGGGGAAAGAACACCGAGCGTCACAATAAACACAGTTTCACCAAGGAAATAGCACTGGGATGTTTAAAATATTGTGTGTAATGCATTGAAACCTTTTTGCTGTTGGCATCAATCAGGCCTCGTCGTTGAGATATGCCTCGCATTTGCTTGGGCATGTTCTCACACACACACACACACATACACACACACACACACATAGTGCATTATGTTATGCAACGTGAAATTTTATCTGGAATGTCACGCTTTGAAATTTGTCACGGCTGACTGTCACTTGAAATATCTTTAATAAAGTATCTCTTCATGTAAGATATTTGTGGGTTAAATGGCTGCATGCTTGAAGGAGATTTCTATAATCTCCTTTGATAAAAGTGTGATGCAGGATGAACAACAAAACCCTGAGGGTACAATGACATAAATCCTCTGTTGCCTCGGTCACAGAGCACAGTTGTGCGATTTGTGGTTAAACCGTCGTGGCGAACATTGTGCTGCAGCGACTGTCAACATGATTATTTGTATCATAACACATCATTCCTTCAAGAGGAAGGGACAAAAGAAGGTGTCCTATTTTTTTTTCCGTCTCGAGCACAGGCAGATGGATAAACACCTCAGAGCATAAATTCTGATGAAACTTGAGTGTGTGGTAGTGCTGGTGAGAGCTTAACACAGTGTTCGAAGTTAACTTTTTGCCTCAGCTGCCAAGGTCGAGTTAGAGGAACCAACAAATCTCAATTGGAAGCGGTTGTGCGGAGCCCGGCAGGTGTGATCGAAAGAAAAAGAATAATCTGCGAACACATATTTTGGGAAAAATCCATAAATCTGTCAACCTCAGGCAACGAGTCGTTCATTCAGCAATCACTCTGTTGCTCAAAACTGCTTTCCTGTAATGGATCTTTTCCTTTAACACCTCAACCAGTCACCTTTTAGACTTCATGAATCATGTATTCCTGACCATATTACTCCAGCATTAATGAAAAGATTAGCATTATGCTGATCCTGTTCTACCTGAGCTGGTACAATATTATCAGAGATGAGTCTGAGATCACTGATCCTTGCGAGACAAAGGCAGGGAGCAAGGTCATTATCAAAGTTATGAGCCAAATTTATTGCTGCTAATTAATGCAACTTTTCAAGCGATCTCTGGCAAGAACACACAAGGGCTCAATCTATCATCCCAGGGCATTTGGAGAATATATCAGCATATTAAGTGATTGACACTACAATTTATTATCAACACTGATTAGCATCCGCATCTCACAATACATTTGGAAGTCATGAGAGGCGTCATTAAACTACAATTTGAATAAGTTAGTAAGGAGACAAGGGGAAAAAGTAACAGGGAGGATGCAGCATTAACATTGTCCTCCCCCTACAAATGACCTTTTATTTCCTTTGAAAGCCTCAACTGTGACATAAGAATGAATTTTTCTGTATCTCTAGACATAGACATGACTCTTGTGATTAATTTAGTTTGCTTGGGAATGCATGTTAGGCCTATTAAAAGCAGTTGCTAATAAGCCATCTTTTGGAATAATTTGGCGATCTGAACTGTCTTTCCCTCCAGCTGAAATCTGTCATGATATTTTATTAATATACTAATGTGTTGTTCTACATGCATTAAAGTCTCAAGAAGTCACAAACAAGGTTTTCTTTTGATGCTCCGGCTTCCTCACACAGTCCAAAGAAGTCAAAGATGTCAAACCTATTGATTCTAATATTAAGACTAAAAGGACCTTTACCTCAGCATGACACCTCCCAACCTGAGGAGCTTTTAAAGCTTTTCATATAACCTGACAGATCTCCTGCTCTCTTTGATTTTAATGGTTTGTAATTCCCATGTTTCAACTGTGTTTTGCAGCAATTGCACAAAACAATCTGTCCAATAATAATAAGCCAAACCTGCGCGTTTTTCCTCGAAGCCAAACCCACTGATGCTCCCTCAGCTGACTCTGGCTCAAGTCACGATGTCAAAGCAGTCCTGTAATAATACCCATGCCCATCCAGGACCAAATTGGACCATTCAAGCTGAAAAAACCCTCTAAAGATTTCCTGCCATGGATAAGTGACACTAAAGAGGGACTGTCATAGGGCAGAGTGAAAGTGGAAAGCCTCTGAACCAACATTTTACCATCACATATTGAGAGATTCTGTGAGAAGTTAAAAAGGCCAGGATGGTTTTTGAACCTGACTGAAAAAGAACAGAAAAGACGGATGTTTTGTCCAGTGTAATCATCAGCGCCACAGAGGCTCCTCCAAACGTGAACGTGGACTCCTCCCCTGAGAAATGTGAACAATTTTTAATCTTCTTAATCAACAGAGTCTCTAATATCCTGCACAGGACACAAGGATTACAAAACCTCTTCCTTTTTTGAGTCCTTTGATAAAACATCCAGTGACAATGGTAAAAATAATAAAGACTTCTTTCCATTTTACTGATGAGATTTCTGAAGGAAGTATTTAGACTGAACTGCCCCTAAATTCACCCCCATAATTAAAATGCTTCTTGTTCAACCTCTTGTCAAAAAACCCTCTTTAGATTCTGGATGACGTCAGACCAATTTCCAAACTATCATTCTTTCAAAAGGCGTTAAAAGGCGTTGTTGCTGTGCGTTTTGGACATTTCAGTTCTAATACTATTGTTCTCCATTCAAACACTGGGTTGGCTCAGTGGTTTTGTTCCTCCCTATAACATATATATTTTAGTTTAGCCACTGACAACTCACGGTCGCCCTCTGTGAAGAAGACCTGCGGGTACCTCAGGGGTCTGTCCTTGGACCGTTCTCTTTCTTTTTATATGTGATACCCCCGGGACACGTCCTCCTCAGGCGTAATGTGAGTCTCCGTTCCTTAACCACAATGATTTTAATCAAATCAATACACCTAAGAACGACATCCTTGACCTCAAAGGCTGGACCGGCCCCACAACTTCCTTCAGCTAAATATTGATAAGGCTCAGGTAATTATTATTGACCCTGAGTCAGTGCTTGGACCTCAAAACATCTCACAGCTCAGCTTAACTTTAAAAATCACCTTCAACAATCGCCTCACCTTGAACAAACATAACCTTAACCCAGCTGTCCAGTCTTGCTTTTTCCATCTCAGGAGACTCTGCAGGATCAATTCTGTTTTATCCAGTAGAGATCGAGAGATGTCGTTCATACATTTTATATTACTTTTCATATTTCTTTCTTATTTTTGAAGTTCTCTCTACACGTCTGAGGCACAAATTACAGTTTGTACAAAATAGACTTCACAACACAGCCAAAACAAGTTTGATCTTCTCATTGGCTCCTAGTTAATTTAAAATGGTATTATTGCTAACTTTTAAGGCTTTGCTAACCTTTTTATTAATTTAATCTGAGGACCAAAGGTAACAGGGCCTTTTCTGTCAAGGTTGTACAACTTAGTATTTTGTACTTATTGTTTTCATTGGTTATTGTGTAAATTTGTTTTCTAAAGGGACTATATGAATCTAATTTATTCTTATTATTGATCAGTCTGACATTTTAGTCATGCCAGGGATAAAAAAAATCTTGGATTAGGGATTGACTAGATATTATCAGGGTGATACCTGCATGTTTAATCCCGCTCTACAGTTGTCAATGAGCTCTGACTGAGCACCAGATATACTGCACTGTATAATTATGGTAAATGTATATTTTTAGACACACTAAAGCTGTGTGTGTACACTTGTACATATCAGTGGAAATAAACAGTATTTATGACCATGTGAGTCTTTATGCATATGTGACCACAAGCACATTAACATGGGCAGGCTGGCCTGTTCATCATAATTATTGAAAACCTCACAGATGTGAAATGTAAACTGACAAATTAGAGGGAAACTACAGTCTGCAGTCTGTGCATATTTTATTGTTCTGACGCTTTACTTTCGTATGTTTGATATGAAATGAAACATAGCACAATTAGTGCTGATTGAATGAGTTTGAGATACAAAGATTTCCCGTGCCAACAGCTGGTTTTAGACAGCGTTCATCGGAAGAGTCCTGTCATGGATACTTTACTGCAGGTAGAAATGACAGGTAAACTTTATGACTACTGCATTCTTTAAACATATAAGACACACTGGAAAATCACTGACAAAGTTATGATTACCTTCCGGAAAAAAACGTTTTAATGTGGCTTTTGGGTGAACGCTGTGTTACAGATCGTGGCCTCTAGCCGCTCTGTTGTGACGGCATTCAAAGAAGGACAGATATTAAACTTGAGCCTTGAAGAGCACAGACTGCAGTGTTCAGTCATCCAGAACGACAACAAGCAGCAGACGTAAACACGCGACGAGCAACATAACCACCGAGGAGATATGGGGGGAGGAGGGAGTGAGAAGGGAAAGAGCAGGACGCGTTGGAAATGTCATTATGGCGAAGACGAAGGTTTGCTTCATCTAGAAAACAAATGGACCTTCTAAGTCTGCACGGCTGAGGAGACTGTTTACACAATTTGCTTACCCGTGGCTAATGCAATAATTCACGGAAAATATGCAGCCTAAATCAACACTATTTCTCTCATGTGCAGATTTTGCTAAGATTAAAGCCCTTTCCAATGACAAATGGCCCCCCGTTTTAAATCAATAAGAGACAGAAGCTAATTTTGCTGCTTTTTCATCTATATTATCAGCTGAATTTGCCATCTGTGTGTGATTAGGCGCCATGAAACCACTTTGATTGCAATATGTAAAAGATGAAAGTAAGTTGAATCAACACGTCGTCGTGTCATGTGTGGAATAGAAAGCAGCTGTTTTTACAGTGGCTCTTGTTCACGGAGGCGTGGAAACTGATTGGATGCGCCTTGTGGTGTGTTGCTGAAACAAAGCAGCCTCGGGACACAGCGCGCTCTCTAACATCAATCAGCGGTAAACATGCAGATATGCTTTAATCTGGCGAACTGCATCAATGCCTCAGACCAGTCGAACTACGAGAACTTCTTGGAGAAAGATTGAGAATGATTAGCGCTCACAGATTTGGAAGTTTTTCTTCACTGCAGAGTGAAAAATAAAGAGATCCAGACTTGAATGTTTTACCAAAATTATCCAGGGACCCAAAAGATTGGGGGCCCAAAGCCCGAGCCTGTTATACTTGCTACTGAGCGACTTCAAAGGCTGCTACAAGTCAGAGGGAAGGAATAGCCCTCACATTCATGTTAAAGATGTCATAATGAAGTAGAAACATTTCAACCTTTCAAAGTCAGGCAGTATCCTCAGGAAGTTTAAGGCTTGAGCTTTCTACAGTCCCCATGCAATACGGGCCCTTCATGTAAGTGCATGAGGGCAGCTTGGGACAGCAAAGTGTGTGTGTGTGTGTGTGTCTGGGGCTGATTGTTTAATTCATCCAAGGACTTTGTGACCCTTTATTAGATACTGTAATGGTGCTACTGAACTACAAGCTATAACAATCTCTGCAAAGATCTAGGACAGGGGGCTCGATATCCATTGTAGAAGAAGAAGATCAGATGAAGACTAAAATATAAAAGCTGATTCTGTCTGATACATTAAATTCAGATATATCCAAATCATATACATATAAATATAATGGCTTTACTTCTTCAATTCTTCAAATCACTTGGATAGACAGCATCAGTTTAATTGGCTGCTTTAGAAAAACCTTTACTCACCAATAAAAATCACATTTAAAGTCCCATTTTGGAGTCACACTCACACTATCTCACATCTATGCTAAGTTTCACTTCTGCTCTCTTCACGTTCCTCCCCCACATGAACCGTCTGTCTGCCTCGTCACGAGCTCCTCCAAATCCGTAGTGATGGAGCACTTTATCATCCCACATGGAGGGAGAGAGAAAGAGATAGACGGGGACCAATTAGCATCCTTGCACCAAACCTAAACCCCAGAGAGGGTCTCGGGTCGTCTCAGGGTTTTCATTATGCAGAAGATCTTGTTCTTTTCATGGAAAAAACTGAAAACTTTCTCAGAGAAAAGAGAAAATCCAAACCAGTTAGTTCATAACTTTTTTTTTTCTGGAGGGGAAAACTTCACCTGTCAATCAATACCAATAAGTGCACCTACAGGTAAATCGTAGCTAGAATGGAAATTTGTTAAAATACCAACGTTTTTTGTTCATTGTGTAATTATTATTACAGAAATGCATACTTCATTATACATCCTGATGTGGCACCATCACAGACCTCAACTTTGATTTCTTCTCTCTTTTATGTGGTAAAATTAAAATGTATTTGCATCTGTTCCCCAAATAGATAATTCAGGTTTTTATTCAATAAATCATGTGCCTGACAAATCTCTCAACTAACACCTTTATTAAACACTTTCCGAACAATTCCTCTTAGATGCAACAGTCTTTTTAAAATCTATTTTAATGTGCTTAAAGTTTTTATTTACCCATTTTGTTCCCATTCAAGGGCACCCGACACATGGGAGATTTGAGACAGCGGTGCTTTTTAATGCAAGTTCATGTTCAAAAACATGTAATTCGTCTTGACAATGTTCA
>JBAJHX010000067.1:19858663-19877848 GCA_037176925.1 Amniataba percoides | reverse complement strand
TCTTATTTATATATATATATATATACACCTGGATGGGTGTCTGTATCACGAACCTTCATGTCCCATCAGGTTTGTGGTTTCTACGAGCAAAGTTGTGAGCTGTGGAGGCCAATCAACAGGTTTAAATCTGTGAGCAAGCAAACATGTAAGCTGAGGCAGCGAACATTAGGTATCACATCAGGCACTCTTTTTAACCTCAAAAGGGTCTTAATATACTTTATTGTAGATAATTATACTTTGTGATTGCATTTGTCTTCAGTGATGTTTTACCGCAGCTTCAAACTGTTTATTTAAAGAGTGACAGTCGTGGACATTCACCCTGCAGTATCTGAATGCAGGGACCCATAACGAACAGCCAGCGTACTCCGCTATCAGAATTTATTTGCTTTGACGGTTCTACATGTTGCAGTTTTAAATGTATCAAATAAACATTTGCATAAATCCAGGACTCTGGAGAGAAGCTTGTTATTTACAACCTACATATCGATGCATAATTGTATATTCACAATGCAGTTTTGCTGATGCAACGTCGACTCAATCGCTGTATGTCAATTACCTCTCCACTTTTACTTATTTTCCTCTTTAGTGGTTGTAGGTTGTGATTCGTCTCTCTGCTTTCGAGGCCCCTCTGGCTCCCAGTTATCAGTCATTTATTCTCTAATCTCTCCGTCCAGGAGCAGCCTTGGTCTGGCTCCATATGGCAGAGAGCTGAGGTGGCAGCAGGCCCTTTATCACAGCACAGAACCTGGCCAGGTTACATACACACCAATACACACCAGAAAAAACACACACATGCAAACAGTGAGAGCGCAGACTGCAGCAGCACCTGCACTCTTGCAGGCTTTAGCCAGATTACACACAGCGTGACAAACAAAAAATGCAGTATAAAGCGTACGCTAACATGCACTGGAACAAAAACAGGAGCATTTGTTCACACACAAATAGTCACAAAACTGGCACAACTACCCGCGGGAGAAGGTAGATACATGTACACAACACAGACAAAAAAGGAATCAGAAAACAGTATTAGACATGGTGCAAACACAGTTGGGTGACAGATTTTACTACATGTATTAATTGCTGAACAATCTGCGAGGGGAGCACAAAACAAATCCAGCTGTAATCGAGTCAATATGAGACGTCACGCAGGGGCAAAATCCTGATTTCATGCAGTAAGTTCAAAATCTGCTCTCGCATTTTTTCTGCAGCTCTGTCACTCTCCCCCTCCATCAAAGGCTTCTTTTTGCATTTTGTTGAAGAGGGTACAGCTGTTGGCAGTCGAGTGCCTTCTACGCTCGCACCCTCTGTCATTTTGCATTGTTCATTCGTGATGCAGTGCTCTTCATGTCTGCATGTCCGCAGTTTGTTTTAGTTTGCCCGTGTTTTTTGAGACTCCTTTCATCGGGAAAATACCTCCCCTGTTATTTGTCACCCTCAAAATTACCTGTTCATGTTTTCCTGATGAGCGATGGCTTTTGTTTCTGTAAATAATGACCGTCCTCTATCAAAATCTCCTGTCGGGTGCCAACATAATCAGCCCCTCTCCCAAAATCGAGGCCTCTGAAGCTCTCTAATTAACATGTTATATCCGGTTTGTTTAATCTGTGAAGGAACTTAAGTCTAAAAACAACAATTACAGGGAATTTTGTCCATGACCATTTCTTGGCTGGGAGCAGTTGCTAGGCAACCAGTGGAGACTCAGGAAATGACAGAGAAAGGAGGAGCGAGTTGTTTCCCTGTGTTTGCACTTTGTACTGGGAAAACCTAAACAGTTGCTTGTTGTCGATGTATATTCAGTGAACAAATATGAGGGTGCCATCAGTTTTCCTTCCAAACTCTCTGCAAGAAATCCTCCCAGAATGTTGAATGACAAACGTGGAAATTCATGCGGATGCAGTTTGAATTGGACAGGAAACCACAACTTCTCCTTAGCATGCAAAGAAAAAGGAAAAGGAAAGGAAATTGTTCTCTCTCTTGTAATGCTGTTTGGCACAAACTGAGGTGGTTTAGCGGTTACAAGGATATATCTGATACTCATCTCAAAGAGTTTTTTGTTCCTCTCCGGGGCAGACCTTGTGTCTCTACTTTCCGTGGTTTTCATATTTTCAGATCAGTTAAATCATTTCATGCTTTATTCTGGGGTGAAATATTGTAAAACTCAAATCTAGCAAACTTTTTTTTGGACGATGAAAGACACAACTGATCCTTCATCGTGCACCAAAACTCACCTGGAAATATTTCACCATCGTTAGTTTCACAGTATTTAGGTCAGATCATGTCTCACATGCCGTCTTTACCACACTCTCTTTGTAAATACAAACAGGCCGGCGTTTGTATTTCCTCCAAGGCGTTGGCTTGTATTTGCAATCAATCTAGTCCTGAATCGAGTCTCGTCCACTTTTGTCACACTGACTGCTCCCTATAATGGATTGGACAGAAGCTGAATCATCCAGCGGTCTAATGTATTATCAATTACTTGATTTCTGCCCGCTCTCAGTCAGATGCATTGATACAGTGTGGGTTGACAGTGAAAGCTCCATTGTCCGGACTGCCAATAGAGCTCAGCTAGAGGCCAAACTGGCATCACTAATCTATGTAATGTATGTGGTGAGTTAGGACAAAAGACACACTGTGTAAGGGCAGCTCATTAATCAGCTGCAATAATCTACTGTATTATCAATAAGTTGATTGCTGACTGGCCAGAGCCAAATCTATTGCTACAGCAGCAAGTTTATTCTCCAGTGTGTAATGAATGGGTAGTGTGTGTGTGTGTGTGTGTGTTTAAGGGAAATACACCCCAACATGACTTGTCCATTAGAGCCTCATTTGTAACGCCGCTCTGGATTTATGCTTGAGGTGATCAGAAGAGCGTTTCTTTGCTGCAGGCCCGCACAGTCTTTCTAAAAAGGTTACGTAGGTTAATCTAAGCTAATTTAAAACAGCATTAATTGATTTTTTGGCCACTTGGGGGAAGTTGTAAACACAACATTCAATATATTATCACCTTAAAGAGTTGTTGGGGTGAATGTGTTTGCAAATTAACACCTCCATCAGCAACATATATGACAATAAATCGAGTTTCAGCCACAAAAGTAAGTCTAATATTCATAATCTCCACTTTTAGCTCCGTTTTTGGTCTCCACCAGCTCCTAAGGAACAATATCTAATGGTGAATAAACAAAAACACTAAAGGTGCAGACTATAAAATTAAAACAATTAGCTAAAAACAATCTGTTAGGTTAAGTTAATAATTTTCTCTGTGTTTGAAAGAGCGACAATATTCATATTTCACACACTCACATGACTGTGTGTGTGAAAATATTCATTTATGTAGATTTAAACAAAAAAAACACTCTAGAAGTAGACAAAAAGTCAATTGGATCTCATTTCCATTTAAATGCATGATGGGCAAGACGGCATTTGACATTACAGATGTTTTCACTTTACTTTTGAAAAAGATGTAAGAATAATAAAGTTTTCTCTCAATTACTACTTGAACTGAATGTTAAAAATATAAAAAACTGACAATCACCAAGACCATTTTATTTTCACACTACATGAACCATAGTGTTAAGACTGGTGATAGAAACAAGACAAAATATTGAGATGTTTTCTTAACATGATATTTCCATTTTAAAAAGCACATTCTCGCTGTTCAAAGTGATGGTTTCCCCTCAAATATCACGGTGCACTGAAGCAAGTAAATCTCCTCACAGTAATATGCACACACAAATGTATGTACAAAGAGACACATAAATATGCATTCATGCTTACATCAGAGGTAAGCACAGTAGGCTGCAAATGTAGAAGCCATGTGGATATGCTTTCACTGATGATATCTCTTAGAACTATAAAGATTCTTGTGTCCGCAGAATGAAATGCATAAATTATCATTTCAACCTATTCTCCATTCGCTCATGAAAGCTACTGGAATGACCAGTTAAAGCAGCGATCTGTATATCTTTCTCTGTCAATCAATATGGAAACGATCGCTTTGCTCTGCTTTCATGAGGACAAATCACAAGGGAAATTAAGGCAGAATGAAAAAGATGGGATTGAGATTCATTCATGAATTTATTTTGACCATATCTCCCTACGCCTGAGTGGTTCATATCTTGACTTAATGTGGCTTCGTACAGACGACGATCTGAAGCTGTTTAATGCAGAGCAAGCTGCACAACGCCAGATACCGTGAGTCATCCACAGCCTCAGTCAGAAAGAGAAAGAGGACTGTGAAGACAGCATTTGGAGGGATAAAGAAGCAAAAAGTGGTGGGAAACTGACTAAAACTACAACTAAACTAATAACTACTACCACTACTAACAAACTCACCATCCATCATTCTCGTAGTTGGTGTTAATGCAAAACAGCAATAACAATATTAAAAATAAAATCTGTTTCTCAATGGGATGAAAATGTGATGAAAATGCTTTTGTGGAGTAACAAATGCATTTGCTGGATTTAAATGCATCAGTTTTCATGTCTACAAAATGGCAACATTGATTCAGGCAGCTTGACTTTAACTGCAGGAAGCAAAGTCGAATATCATGTTTATTTCACTTTCTTAAAATGTCATCATGTTTCTCTCTGAGCCTGTGAGCCTGAGCTGTCACTTCCATCCCCCCCATCGAGGGTCCACATCGCCCACACAAACGACTGTCACTTAAAAGCTCGGTTGCCCAGTGTCCCAGTCGCTTTGTCAAACACGCTGACAGCTGGAGAGCAAACGCAGCCACACAACAAACACCTGCGACGCAAATCAAAATCACTTTGGGTTTTGAAATGACGTTGGAAAGTTGTGTGAATGTGGAAAAAACTTCCTGATCAGCAGAAGCAGGGACACCAACGTGTATTGTATTGTCTCTGTGTCAGATATTACAGATTCGCTGTGAGAGAACGAGGCTGTCTGACCTTTTTTATCTACGGTCACTCCGGGTTCTGCACCATCTGTTATTGTAGCAAGTACATATAGGAACAGGGTGTTTTTCTGAGACTAGACTTCAGACTCAAAGCTAATCTCAGTCTGCCTGTGCAGTGTCATGGGGTGTGACAGAAAATGGACATTAACAAAGGAGCAGGAACACACCTTCAAATTGCATTGTGGGAAGTGTAGGATTGACCGGTTTTTAGATCAAGGAATTAAAAGTCAGGAACCTTTGGCCAGTTCTCATTTTAATGTGTCTTGCAAATTCCACAAACTTTATGAACGTGCACCAAATGAAGAAGTACTAAATAGCTGGTGGAGCCTCTTTAACCCTTTAATGCATCATATTTGATAAATTAGTTTTTGAGGCCTCTACATCATCAGTATGATTTTTTTTCTCTGAAAAACCTAATGAATACAATCAAAATGCTGGAAAACAGCAATAACCAAAAGACAAATAAAAATACTACTTCTTCTGCACAACATTAGAAAAAACCACCACAAGTTCTCAAATATCAGACTGTCTGTCTGTCTCTGTAATCTGTGAGACTTCCTTTCTCTTTAAAGGGTAGATTTTATATAACTCTAAATACAGATTAATTTTTTGCATTGATTAAAGCAACAGCAACGCTCTGTTTTTCTGTTTCTCCTCACAGATATAGTTCATTGAATTCATTCAAACTGACAGGAAGACATTTCATTAACTTTCACTGTTAGTTTATGTTTTAGAGCTTTTCTAAAGTTGGTTTAAAGTTTGCGTGTCATTGGGATGAAGAGCAACATTTGGGACAGCAGCAGGCGTTGCAGGAGTGTTGGATGAGGTCCTGCATTATTTGACTTTAATGAATAATAGATGGAAGCTCAAGCTGAACACACTCCGTTCTCTTTGACTTGAAATATCTTGTGTGTCTGTTCGATTACAAAGCCGAGCCGCTTGTGGGAGGACTGAAGCTAGAAGGCACTGAAGTGTGGCTGTTCAGTATGATCTTATTTCTCATCTTTGTATTCCTTCAGTCTGCTCTGTCTCTTACATTCAGACTTTGTAATTTGGCACACTCTTGTTTCCTCCTGTTACCTCTTAGCTAGGCAGACAAAGCCTCCAGACAGCTGTTTGCATATTTTAGCAGTGGAAGCATGTGGACATGTATCAGGTAAAAAGTCATTCACGGCATACATTGCAGAAAACGGAGTCATTCATTTTAAATAATGTTGAAATACTTTTGCATTATAGCTGTCAAGCTTTTGAAACTTGGATGCATGATAAATATAACAATTTAAAGTCATCAGTTTCAGTGAATTGTAAGAAACAGAGTTCGATCAATGTCTCAGCAAAACAGGGATAATAAAATCATTCGCAGTAAAGCTTTGAAGGTTCATTTAGCTCTGGATTTCTCTGTATGCTGAAGTGAAACAGCATGTATGGGTCCGTAATAAGAGATGCTTTGTATCTACAGTTTTACAGTTCTTTCCTTTTTTCTACTCTCAGGCAAAATGGATCAAACTTTGCATTCATCTGCTCTAATTTAAGCTGCAAATCTTAAGTCCTACTACCTACAATACTAAACTAACCCAGCATCACCACCTATCCCAAATAGCCTTTCATTTCCTAACAATGTTTTGACTGGTTACAAGTTCCATTAAAAAAGAATCAAAGAACAAAAAAAGGTCCCTTGGAAGTACTTCCATTATATGGTATTTTTAGATACTACTACTACATCAGATTTTAACATTTGCCGCCCTGTGCTGCACTCAAATGGATCTGAAAATTTACTCTGCTGCAAACCCCCAACTAAACTCAGTGACTGAGATCATGCTGCTTTCACCACATGCTAATCCTAAAGGGTTTGTCTCTTATACTTGAAAGTAAAATGTTTTGAAATATTAACAGTGCAGCATGAATCTAGAACTTGTCCTGCTTTTGAGCTCAGCAGTCATATAGTCATATAGGTTATGCTGAATATTTATTATTTATAGATGAATAAATGGTTGTCATACACAAGGAAGTAGCTCTATTCTGTAGTACCAGAACTAAAAAGAGACTTTTTTCTTTTCTTAAATTCTTAATAAATTCAAGGTGGATCCAATGCTTTTATCACTGTAACCTATGCCCTTTAAGAATGCAAGGTAGTTAGCACATGGAATATTGATATACAAACGTTTGCTTTGGAGAATTGTTGAAGGTACGAAAAGGTTGGGTAATATGTGCAAAATCACCTGCATGGTCCTTCAAAAGCAACATCCGTCATCGTTCAACTTTGAAGGTCAGCTCGTTAGAAACTATTTTTCCCTCTTCCATCTCTCCATCCCGGGGAGATTCACCATCCTCAAGTAGATACACTGGCAGCACCATCTGTCTGACTCATTAAGGCCGCTGTTTATGTAGAGTCTGATGAAGTTATTAAGGCCGCAGTCGGGAGAAAATACGTTAGGAAATGAGAGGAAAAGCGGAGTGGCTTGGTGATGTTTATGGAGGAGGGGGAGGCTTTATGAAGGTATTTGGTTTGCAGTGGCATGAATATATTCGGCCGGCCGTGTATGATCACCGTGCAGAGCGGTTGATGGAGCATCAGGAAGAGATAAACAGAGGGGAATGAGATGGACAAACACACAGACAAGGTCAAAATATAATGGTTGCAGGGTATGGAATTAAAAACTTTTGCACGTCATTTATTTTATGGCTCTAATTTTGGAAATGGAGATGAATGGCTGGAGGTGTTTCTGCACAAAAAAGAGCTACATTGAAGTTGTTGGATACAGACACTTCCACTTTTATTCTGATGGCTAAAGTTATTCACATCAACCCCCCGAAGTCCCATTATCACTAAGCCTCATAATGGCAACAATACTTACGTGGAGGTGCCTGTGTTAGTGAAGTTGAAGCTGATATGTTTTAGGCATATTATTTTGGGAATAATTCCTCGGCATAGCAAACAACCTTTTGATTGTATTCTCTCAAGTTGGTTTTGAACCTTTTGAAACTGGTTTAATCGTGGCACATTCATCATATTAGCCTTGATGAGAGCAAGTAAGTGAGACATATTCAAGGTAAGACATTTTTAATATCAACAGAACCACCATTTATTTCTTATCCTGAGAAAAAGAGAAAGAGACACTCATCTGTCTGTATGTTGTTATCTCGGGATTCATCTCAGAAAACCAAATTAAAAGAAAAAGCTGAATCCTTTACTCCTGCAGAGAGGGGGTCTGGTGGCTTTGTTATGCAGCAGGGGACATTTTTCTGACATGGTTTGGGTCCTCTCGTCCCCTCAGGCAGGGGGGTCACTGCAGATCAATCCAGAGTTGTTGTGAGTGATCACCTTTATCCTCTGATAAATCCATCCAGGATGACAATGCACTAATCCACAGAGTACGAGGGGTCACTGAATGGTTTGATGAGGATGGAAATGATGTGAATCAGATCCTGTGGCCTTCACAGTCAGCACATCTCAACCCAGCTGAACAGCTGTGGGAGATTTTGGGCCGTCGTGTTAGACAGCGCTCTCCACCACCATCATCAAACTGAGGGAATATCTTTCTTAAAGAATGGTGTTCATCCCTCCAGGAGAGTTCACAGACTTGGAGAATAAATGAAAAGGAGACCTGGAGCTGTGGGATAACACCTTTTTTAATGTACTATATGGTGGTTTTTACTGTTTATGGCATGAAACATAATAATTAAACACAGCACAACAAAAAATGCTCATCAAAAAGAAGGTATTGGAGTGCTGGGGGATGTATTAGATCCCTGCAATTTGCATAAAGCAAAATAGGCGTTAATAATGCTGTTCTTGTAACTAAAGCTGGTCTTACTTTGAAAACAAACAATGTAGGTCCAGGCAGGCACACTAATCTGTTGTTTTTAGATTTAGACTGCTTTAACACAACCCAGCCTTGACTGAGAGACTAAAGTCTAATTTAAGCACAATCCCAGGCATTGTTTGATGGTAAGTTGTTCCCAGCGTGTGACTGGCAGCGTCCATCCACCGAGCCGCCACAGTCTCCTGCACAGACGTGTGTGGAAGTTCTTATCTTGACAAACATAAAGATGGAGATGATTCAGTCATTGTGAGCCTGTTACTAGGTAGAGATTCTGGTCCTGGAGAGGTTGTTAATTTTTTTTCTTTGAATTGACAGCTCAGTTCAGGGATAAACAAATCCGGGAACCTTTATTGATAATCAGTTGATGCTCAATTACAACACCCTTCACCCTTCTTTAAATCCACAATAGAGTCAGTTATTAGCTTTTCCATTTTTAGTTGTGTTGGCCTTCTCTCAATGGCACATTATTATTGGGGCTAAACAGCCTGCCATCATATGAAACTGTTAAAATGGTCAGGATGTTGCAGCGGTGCTGATAATGATCTTGTTTTAATCACCAATGGCTGAATGTGCTCTTGGTTTTATGCTTTGCTGTCACATAATTTGATGTCAGTTTGTGTTTAACATTTGTTTTTGTTATAAGTTGTTTGTGTTAAATTTTTATTTCTGCTCAAGTCTGTGTTTTTAGCTCTATATAAAACTGATTTCTTATTTAACTATATCACACCATATTTTGATGACATTTGTAGCCCGTTTTTTTTGCTTTCTGCAATAGTAGTAGTGTATTCACTGCATTCTCGCCTTGCCTCCGGCAGGCAGACTACACTGATGATGCAATAAATCCTTTTAGCCCACGGTTTGTCTGTCTGCGCTGCAAAACAGATACCCAGACGCTCGTCTTCTGTTGCATTTCTGACAGAGTAGCTGCTCGAGGTGAGTTGGCCGCTGTCTTCTTTATTACTACAATGCCCTCGCTGTTATCACCAGTAAGCACAGGTGTTGCCAAAAGAGCCAGAACTGAAACCTTCAACCACAAGCTGTACATACAACACAGACATATTATCATGTTTCACGCTGATATGGCAAATTTATTAGCAAACAGTTGCTTATTGACACAATCAATCAGATACGGAGCGACATCAGCATTCATTTGGAGCCTTGTTTGTTTCTGACTGATGAATGTAAGTCCAATATTTACTGTTTTCTCCTGAGGGAAAATACTGTCTCTTACCTTATCTTTTATCTCTCCACTATATTCACCAGCCACTGTAGTTGCTATCTATCTGTGAAGCCAGTGCAATATAAGTTTTAGAGATGTTTTTTGTCAAAAAAGAGATGCCTGAAATGAAGTTCTTAAGAAGCTGAAAATGGGGTAGATTTAACAGCATTATAAGTTTCCTTGTTCAAGGTTGTTTTTTTTTACCTTTCATGCTGTCTGTTATGAACCTTGACACAAGAAGGTGGACTCAAGTACTCGACTGACCAGGTTCACTTGTTGACAAAAGGTGTTTTAATGACAAACAAAAAACTCTCTCAAGGAGGATGAAAAGGGCTCCACGCCAAAAGATGTGAACAAAGGCATTAAATAGAAGATTTCTTACTCAAGGCTCTGGGTGGCACTTCCAACATGAAACAAGGCAAACTGGCACAAGACCAGGACTATGTATAGATGAGGTAAGGGGGAACAGGTGAAACGAATCAGGGGCGGGGAAGACAATCTCACAGGCGGGAAAACACACAAAGGCAGGAAGTGGGGATCTGAAACGAGAGGGAAGAGGTGAGTACAAAATAAAGCAGGAAGTGCAAAACGAGACCAGACAAAAGGTGACTTCCACTTAAAACATGACATGAACATGACAGGAGTGAACATAACACCAACAAACATGACAAGATACAACACCATCAGTCTCTCCTCAGTTGGATTATAAAAGTTGGATTATAAAAAGAAAAAAGGGCAGGGGGAGAAAATGAGTAAAAAGCTTCTTGAATGAAACTAAAACAACAAAACATGTTTTTTAAGACAGATGAAGTTTAGGTTCTTACAGCATGCTCAGAGAGAAAGAGCTCCTCCATCTGTTGGCCTGTTCAGAGTAGAACCTGAACCTCTTGCTTTACCATTTTCTATTTTCTTTTAAATAATAGGCTAAAGAAACCTACACAAACAGGACCTCTTTCTCTCAGTGGAAACATGAACATGAGAATGTCATTGTCTCCAAACTCAAATGGAATATGAAATTGAACTTGTCTGTCAAAAGACATTAAAAACTTGTACACTTTCCAAGATTTGTGCGCATCTCCTGCAGCAGAACATGCAACCTTGAGAGAGCTTTTAGCAGAAAAAACAGAACGTAAAATAGAGCAAAAGGTGACTTCTGAAACTCTTCCAAGCAAACAAACAAGTCTGCCAAAAGAGATGAGGTCTGCAGCTTCACATCGCTGAGAGAGAGAGAGGCACATTATGAACGGCTCCGGGGCCAGAACTGACACATCAGAGAGCAACAAACACCAACAAGGGGCAACACAAGTCTGAAAATGGTCACAGCAGAAAGTAAACTGGCATGACGGGGTCTATCTATTGTCCCACAACTGGGCTTGTGTCCTTGACAAGCTTCTAGGTAACAACAGTTATACTTCGACAGTTTCTGTGATAATTCTAAGGAAGGTAGCAGAACCGGAGCCAAACCTGTAGGGATAAATAAAAAAAATACAAAAATGGAAAGAGTTAATGTAATAGAAAGGATGTAGAAAATACTGTGGGACCAGAGGAGGCAGATTTACAGACGGCACTAGTCCAGGAACAGCTCTGGGAACGTAACAGCCTAATCTTTCTTTCTCTGCCAGTTACACTGCGAGTCTGAGGGAATACTGATGGTGCGTAATTAATTTATACAAGAAGAGAGCAGACTCCGACATTGTCAACACAGACGGATCCTTGCGTGGCGAGTGTTTGATTTGGCGGGCACACACAACAAAATGGAGCGATGGCGTTTTTATAATAAAGTCAAACAGACTTTTTCTTCATAGAATTAATGAATGAATGAATCCAAGAGACAAATATGACAAATGTGCATCCCAGCAGTCACTACATGATGCAGTGTTGTAGGTGATAACTTTGTGGTGATTTCCTTCTTACAGCCCCTAGAGAAGAGAAGTGAACTTTTGATTAGTTTAACTGGTAACACACCAAACCACCAGCTTTAAATCCATCTCATCACCATTTAGGAAATATAAGTTCTTAGAAATAAGTATTTCTGATTAACTTTGGTTCTTGTCTCTAAGGTCAGCATAGATGTTTCACCAGTTTGCTTTTAACAACGGTAAAGTAACTTAATGAAATAACTTTCCACTCCAAGGCACTGGGGAATACTGCTGCCCAAACAAGTCCAATAACAGTATGAGAATAACTAGAGCACACAAATTAAGTCGAGTTAAAAAAAAAAAAAAAAGAAATTCACTTTTCTTGATCCACTCACTGCCAAAAAGGCTCTCGGAGGAGTCTTGGGTGCAAATTCAAAACAAGCCTTATATTCAAAACAACGAGTGAAATAATGGCAGCAGTGTGGACAGTTTGTCAGGCACACACACTTGTATTTATATTGAAATCTTGTAGATTAGTTTGCTCCCTTGTGTATCTGATTCCAGATATAATGGCACCAATATTAACAAAAAGCAACTTTGGCTTGTTCTGAACGGTATAAACGGACTGCCAGTTTCACACTTTTGGTTTAGTTTCACACAGTTTAAGACATGGGGAGGTTTTATGGCTTCCTCTTTGGGATGAATCTCCCTACTAAACTCTCCCGTGCTTGCCCACATGATCGATTTCTCCGTTACAGATCCAGCCAGAGAAGCCGGGCAATTATATAGAAAGCATCAGATGAGAACAGTAAAGTGGAACCATAAAACTATTCTGCTTCGCTTCCACTAGTACTCAGCATACCAGTCATGCCTGATATTATTTCGCTTGGTCTTGCCATGTGCAACGGTAATTTCTCCGGTGAATTACCACTTCTTGACCTTTCATGGCATTAAGAAAGGGCACTTTCACACATAAATTGTGAATGGAGTGTTTCTCTAGCCTCTTTATCACCAACAGAAAGAAAGCAAAGGTGGCATGGGAGTTTCATTATGGGATGTTTTTCCACCCATATAGGCTATATTAGTGATTAAATGCAGGTTTTCTTTCTGCCTTGAGTGTGCTTACCACCAACAGCGATACAGCAACTGAACAGTGTCACTGACATTCATTAAAACATAACGCTGTGTGCTGGAAGACAAATCCCAGGCTTCAAGTAAATATTAACCTGTAGCACATCCAGCAGGTGTTGTTGGATATTTAACCTTTTTTATACATAAAATAAACCATGCATTTTACACAGGATATAAAAATGTTTAATTGGCAATGCCAAATGTGTCATATAGACACACTTTATGATAATGAATGCACATGTGTTTGCTTAATATGAAATATGCTGCTGTTACTGTGAGTGCCAACATCCAAATATATCTAATAAATAATATTTCTGCTTTTTGTCCAAAACGATCATTGCTTGTGCTTTAAAGTAGTGAAAATTTCTTGATGTGTCTGATTTTGTCCTCCTCTCAGGTCCAGGTCATCTTCTTTATTTGTTTGCAATGTATCTAAGGAATAATATTTATATATCAGGACTATTATTTTTTCTTCTGTCCATATCTGTTGTATGTCTGTCTGTCCAGGAAGAAGGATCTCTGCTGAGGTTCCTTCTAAAGCACTTTGACGTGAATTTGACGTGACATGGTCAGTTAATTAGCCAGTGAAGACTCAGTCAATTAACAGAAACATAATGAAAAGCTCTTAATGATTTGAACCAGTTTGCTGAGAAATGAACTGATAAAAGATAAGCAGCCTTACCTGATAGATTCATTCTGAACAGCATGACAGAGTTTGCAGGCTGAACAGTGAAGGTTGGAGAGCAGATGAACGATCACCTGGAGCAGATTTTAAGTCACTGGTATCGATCAACACCTTTATCAAATCCCCACAGAAAGAGTATATTACGGTCATTTTATGCTGCGAGGCAGAGAGAGTGTTCCTTAATTTTCCACAGGGAGATTTTCAGTTTCTCACTTACAGAAAGGTGAGATGGTAGTTTGGCTAAACCTGCTGGCGCAGAAATAATTGCCCACATTCATCTGTGTTGTCTCCAGGAAAACAGTGCCAGCAGTAATGTTCAGCTAATCACAGCTCCACTCAATTAAAAAGCAGCGGGAACAGAAATAGTACGTACATGGCATAGGTTAATGGGAGATATTCATAATTTAACACAGCATCATTTATGTGGAGTTACAATAATCTCACATACACAGCTATTATAGAAAACTGTGTTCATGAGCATTTTCTGACAGTGTAAACAGCATTTAAACCCATTTTTGTGTTTTATTTTATGTTGTGTTGTGTTTGTGCTAAACACCAATATACACTAACACTCTCTGATTAGCATACAGAGTAAAATGAATGAAAGAACACTATAAGGATATTATAGACATATTAAAGCCCCTATACATAAAACATGTGTGTATTTCATGAACCTCAGCATCCTTGCACTTAATGTAATGGTATTCATCCCATAACCCCATGTGATGACTCCAAGATAAAAGAAAAACATAAAGATATATAGTAAGCAAGACAAAGAAACAGGACACACATTTATATTCAGGGAAGCACTCTTATTTCTATTATACCCAATTTTGTTTTTAAAAATCCCATAAATCTACAATACCATCATTCACATGTAAAGACTCAAAAACTGGAGATGTAACATGATGATCTTCGTCGTGTGCTGATCCTATAAAACACGCTGGTGCCGCTCAGTGCTGCTCTGAGACTCATCCAGATGTGTGACAAATGTTTAACTTTGCACATGTGTTTTACTCCCCTCATGAAACAGAGGAACGTGGTAATTTCTTCTCTCCACTCAACTACGTGAAAAGAATTTGAAAAGAAAAAATGTAGGAAAAGCTGAGGCAGTCGTGTCGGCAATCCTTTATGAATGATCAGGAGCTGTTGGGTGCTTGAATAAAATGAAAACAATGTGTGGAAAATAGCTCGCTAGGAATTGATCTGCTTTACTGTGCGCCAGTATAGTGGCAGCAAAAGAAAAGCTCTTCTCAGTTGGACAATAGTACATCAGATATGTGCTCATCACGAACATGCCTGCAGGCTTCAGGCTCATGAGTGACAAGAGGCTATCTGCCTGTTTGTTATCACACCAGAAGAGCTTATGTGAGCATGACATATATGTCAGTATAGACAAAAGTGTTCTTCTGCGCTCTGTCTGTCCTCTGTTTCGACGTGTGTTCACATGTAATCGTCTTTCGTGTGCAGAAGCCTCTCAGACAGGTGAGTTATGGACACTTAACTGTGCGGTCATCCTGTCTAAAGCGTCATTTGCTTTTGCTCACTTGGTTCAGAGGTCAGAGTTCATGCATTCGTCTCTGCTTTTCAGTTGACATGAATGTAATTTTGTAAAGAAAATAAAACCTCCCTCATTTTGCTGCGCCGTAATTTATAAGAAGGAAAATACTGACCTCCTTGTCGACCTCAAAATGCCCCATGATTCATTACCGTTTCAAGTGGCAGCCAATTTGACTCTCCCCTCTAACCTCTGACACGCGTAGAGCAAATCCTCATTTCTAAACCAGTCAAGCAGCTGCCTAATCTCTCCTAACCCTTGTATTTGACAGGCGCGCGTATACAGAGCCGAAAGAAGGAGTGTGGGTTAACCGAAGATTAGCCACATTGTTTAACAGAGTGGACTTGAACCCAGGATGTGTTGGAGCCCCGCCCCCTTCCGCTAATCCTGCTCTTTCTATTCCTGCTCCGGATGCTCAAAGAGAGAGAGAACAGCTCATTCCTCTCTCGTTCTCCCCATCTGTACCAGCCTGAGTTGTGACAATTCAATCTGTTCAGCGTCTTCCCGCATGAATTATGGATGAACCCTGCAACCTCTGAATGTGGTGGGGATTTACGCTTTATAACTCCTCCTGCTCGTGTCACGGGCTCGGTGTGGATTTGAAAGAGGTTGGGAAGGGAGGGGAGCGGAGTGCGGAAATCAAGGTAATTCGCAGAGCATCAAAGCAGAGGGAATGCCAGTATTAATATCCTCTGATGGCAGACCAGTAATTCACTCTTCTGTGCTGAAAGCCGTTAGCAGAGCTCATTGAGAAAGGGCCGGGCCGTGACTTCCTTGATAAGCAATTACCGAGGTGTTATTCTGTCCCAGTGAAGTGAGTAGGAGGATTTCAGCAGGACTCTTCAGAGAATACATGGACACAAATGCAAGAAAAAAACACGTATAAGAAGATATTTTTGAAAGTACATTATGTGAAACAGAGTTCGACCATGAATAGATTCAAGGATCTTTTTTAAAGGAAGACCAGCATTGTGCACATAAGTTAAATATTACAGTAAGTAATCAGTATATTTGGACTGGATTGATAAAATGAGATACGACTTTGGCTGAATGTTTTAGGCAAAAGTGACAGATAAATAAATATATTACAATGAAATTAAAATATATTGACAAATACATTGTGAGATAATTCAATAAATTACAATAACTCATTTATATAGTAGTGCACAATCACTTCGTTGTCATACAGTATTTGTCTCCATGTTCTGTATAAATACATCAAAATAAATACTCCAAATTTAAATCAACACACAAGTCACAAATCTGTGACTTGTAAATACACACTTTTCATAAATATTGATTAATCTTTTTTTTTTTAAAGGAACACGACGGATCGTGTCATTTTGTGCTGATTTTGGCGGCACCTGTGAACAAAGATGGTAGTGTTTCATCCAAAGATGAGTTACATGTTCCGCTCATTTTCATTTCCCACCACAAGAAGATAACTTCACCAGGAGGAGAGTGGGCGGCAGCTCCAGAGACAGACCTTCAGTTAGCACCTGTCTGGTTACTGGTTATGAAACTATATTACAACCGGACTATATTAAAAAAAAGCAATATGGTTACTTTTGGACTTTTTCCATAGTTTTTAGCTGGAATGATATTTGGCAAATGCTCATTTTCATCATCCATCATTGATGGTGTTACTGAAACAATGAGTGAAGAGCATAGTGACAGTTCACTGTATAATGAGCACTAATTACATCCACTGTCTCCATCTGCAAGTGTAGCCTTGAAAAAATAAAAGAGAATAGGAAGGGAGGCAGAGGAAGAGGCAACAAAATGTTACACATGGAAGCTCGAACAGTTATTAGAGAGAGTTTCAGCTTTCCATTAAGACCCAAAAGGAAGGAGTGAACACAAAGAGACTCTGGGATGAGGACAGTGACACGGACTGGAAAGCAGCAGCAACAGAGTGACACAAAAGAGCTGTCACCGCTGGTCTGCCTTTGTGTTTCACTTTAAAGCTGCAGAGAGTGATCTTAGCTCGAAAATTGGAACAAGTTCAACTTCCAGGTTCCTCCCTCTCTCTTTTCGCTGCGCTCCAGCTCACTTTCATAGCCCCTCCCTGCAGATTTGCTCGGTCGTATTCTTTCTTTTCATGCTGCTTTTCTTCTCTGGTCTTCTTCTGTTTATGTGTTTGTTGTGTAAGCTTTTGTTGGCATGACACTGAAGGACGATTTGTTGTTGCTTTGTTGTTTTTATGTGTGGGAGGGGACCAGCCTGCAGATTGTGCGTGAGCAATGACTGACAGTCAGTCAGATACTCCTATTGGTTCTGACTGGTTGATTTTTTGATTCGGGCACAGTTGATTCTTGAAATATCATGAAGAGCAGCAGATGGAGCCAGAGGAGTCTATTTTTATTTTATCACAAATTGTCTCATGTGAGGACACAGTGACAACATTTTAACAAATCAGACAAAAGTTGTAGTCAGTAACCTGTAATCTAATAACTTTAATGAGTTTCACTTCCCTCTAATGTTGAGTTTCCATTTTATTTGACCTCAGTCACACCCAACAATGATCCTACAGGGTAAGGTTTGGGGTGCTGTAAGTGTAGATTGATTTGAAAGGATTGCACTTAAAAAATAAAAGCAGAGATAGCTGATCACATAAAGTGGACCACCAGACTCAGTGTAATGGTCACTGGATGGTGTGAAAATGACATCATGCTTTAGGAAAAAGGTCAGCAGTCATAATCCTAAAGGTCTTACTGAGCCAGAATAAAGGGGATTGTGTATTTAAATTTATTGTGTAGGGATCTGGTCAGATATCTACAAGCTTAAAGTCAGATAACAGAGGACACTGTGGTGAAAATGTGACAAACACTTCATATAGACACCATTTTTTGAAAAACAGGTGGTCTTCTGAAGTGGCCCTCCAAGTTTTTCAAAATTATAAACTGCATTAAGAAAGCTACAGGAAGTTAGAGCATTTGCCCTTCAAAACAAAAGCATCAATTCTGTCTTTCGCAAGAGAGGGTACGAGTAGGCAGGATGTACAGAATAGCGGTTATGGAGTGACGCTACATGAATAGACACAAGAGCTCAGTTCAAGAGCCAAAAAGAGATAAATCACTACAGAATGGAAGCAGAGTGTGTTTGCACTGAATAATCTGATGAATTGTTTTGACACCAGGAACAATGGTAGTGTGAGATTAAATAGACAGACTGTAGACAGTATATTGTGTGTTCTTTTATTATGTAGCTGTACATGCATGACAGCCTGGTCTTCTTCTGTGCTCATGAGTAACGTAGCTGTGCTCACTGTCACCACACAAGCTTTTTTCCTCCTTAATCTCATTTGCAATGTTTTAGTTCATGTCAGGTTCATCTTTTATTCATTATTTTAGCATTTGTTTCAGTCCATTGATATTTGCATTGCTGCTGTTGTCTGTATTGTCCCTTGTCTTTTGAAGAAAAGAAAAGCTATATTTCATATTATCTAGATATTTAATATCACCATGAAAAAAAATCATTTGCATAGAGACAAGACAAAATTCAGCATTCATGGTAGAAATAACTTTAATCTATCTTGTGAATGTAAACATCCATAAACATAAACATTTTATATGTACGAGTGTAATTTCACAAGTGTGCTGTGAATTGCTGAATGTCTCTTGATCATCATTTATAAGTGTCACATTTTCCTGGTATTTCAAAGATGGGACTGGATAACATCTGTTTAAATGGATTTCTTTCACAGTGAACATAAACAGTTGAGTCTTTCTTTGTTTTCTGTTCCTTCATTTGATATAAGTCAATTTTGAAATGAGTCAGAGCAAAATAAAAGCCTAAGTGGTTTTATTTTGAAAGCCAGGACCGGACGTCGCCTCTGATAGGATAGCTACCCTCCCTTCAGCACCCATCTCCACCCCTACAGTGAGAGAGAAAGTTGTCTCGGCATAGAAAAGCAGGGCAGTCCGGGACTTGCTGCTCTCCTCCTCCTCCTCCTCTTCTTCCTCTTCCACCGCCGCTTCGCTCGCTTCC
>JBAJHX010000067.1:19838457-19858540 GCA_037176925.1 Amniataba percoides | reverse complement strand
TCAGCACCATGGAGAGCTCCCGCTGCCGCCTCAGGTTCAGCACCATGGAGAGCTCCGACACTTTGAGCAGATCAGAGGCTGCTCAGGTTTGGAGAAAATCTGTGTTTGATTGAGTATGATTGGAGTTTTTTTAAATTAGTTTATGTAGTTCATGGTGTCATTCTGAATTAAAGCAGCGACTGTGAGACCTCCTGCAGCCGCTCACAGCAGATATAGAGACGCAGGATGGAAAGAGGAGCTGTGAGGAGCTTCTGTTTACTGACATGATTCAGTTTTGATTGATTCTGTGATCCTGTGACTGTTCCAATGAGAACAATTAGGGCTGTTATTTGTTATCTGCACTGTTTTTTGAGCCACCACAGGTTACTGTCAGATTGTGAGTTAATGTCTTCAAAATTGCCTCTTATGTCTGACAAACTAAAAGAAATAATGCGAAACAGAGTAAAAACAGATCAAATCTTTTGTTCTTGTGTTTCTCAAATAAAAGAATTAGTTGCTCGCTAATCTCACTAACAAGAGAGTCTGTAAAATGATGTTGAAGTGCTTGAGTCTCACAGACAACTGAATATGGCCAGCTTCTCCTTACGGAAGAAAAATGCCCGATTGAACCACTGGCAGGAGTCATTATTTGTCAGCACATCGAGGGGACCATTGACATCACTTCAAGTTGTCATCAGGTATCTGCTGTATGTGTGAGGAGGAGAAATGCCCCCCTTTTACCCCCCCTCCACCACAGCTCCAGATACGATTCACAATCAGGGCATGAAACAGCCACTTTTCCACTTTAAATGCGCTCCAAATGATAAAGAGCTGTGCTATTTCAATTTGTCTGAGGGACTGAATACAGATTCGACAGCCTGAGGTAGAACTACCGCCGTTAAAAGCAGCTCGTTCAACACGAGGCAATGATCGTCCGGGCAGTGATCAGCCATCACAAATATGATAAACAGCTGTGGGTTCAAGTTTTTTTTCCCCCCTGCTTTACAATTGCAATGATTTCTCACTTCCCATCTCACTGTCTCACACATCTGATGAGAGCAAGTGATTAGAATGTATTATAATGTCCTCTGACTGGCTGATTTACTGGCTGGCTAATTTGGAGGGATTTGTTTTGCCCTCTCTCTTTAGTTTTATTCAATTTTCCTGTTTATCCCTGAGAATGTGTATGTGGCACGATGTTGTATATTGTAAAAATTAAAATGTGCTGGTGCTGTAAACTGATTCTCAGGTGCTTTGTGATGTGGAACGAATTTCATTTGATACCATCCTGAGAGAACATTTTACATAGATTGCTTTTAATATCCCTCAAGACTCCAGCACCATAAAGGCTAATTATATAATATATATTCATGTCTTACTTGGATTGGAACCGTGTTTCATGCTAAATATGCTGAGAGGGTGAGATCGTACTTATATCCATTTTGTTTAAGTGACGTTTAAAATCCCAACGATTTTGCGGAGTTGTGAATTGAAAAAAAATGTGACAGCGGTGAGAAGTTAAATGTGGTTTTGTTCCCTGTTTTACACAGATTTAATAGCTCAGGATTTTGACCAATTTTGGAAGATGCTGATAAATTATCTCTTTCTGCCAATCAGAGCATCAGATCAGGAAAAAAAATGATAATAAAGTTTTGTCCTGGAAGTTAATTATAAAAAAGTACATGTTTAGTTGTTGAAGTTCATAATTGCTTCACAGAGGACTCTCTAGTAGTGTTGCTGTGTCTCTACTTCTGTACGTCTACACAGATGAGTAAAACAGCACACTTAATACAGTAGTATCAGGATAGTTATTTGGAAGAATTGAGAAGAGAATTGTCCTTTTCCCAGTTTATGTGATGCTTTGGGGTGTTTTTATTCAGGTTAAAATACAGTTTGAGACTGTCTTACAGTTTGACACATGTTTATGCTGAAGTGACCTTTGTGGGCTTTGTAGCAGCAGCTGCTGTAATAATGATTGAAGCAAAGGAGGAAGTGAGGTGACATTGTTATAGACAGACAAAGTCTGCGTGGGAAGGAGGTCAGAGTGGACGGATGGTGCAAAGAAATGTCAGGCTTGATGGCAACATGGGAGGCAGCTGTTTGTTTCACTTTTCAAACACTCGCTGATGTCTTTTCTAAAGCATGACCACGATCTTTGCAGGAACTCAACCACGTGTTTACCGGTGTGACCAAGATGACAAGATAACAAAGATCCCCTCACCTTAGAGAAGAAGTCGCTTTAAACCAAACCACAGTTCTGCCATATTCTTAGTTTTGTGCCTAAACCAGACCAAACCTTCACCACAGAGTTAAAGTTAAAAAAAAATTTAAAAAAACACTGTACGTACTGAGTATAGCTCTTCATTTAATTAATTATTCCTCAAATTACATTTGTTGGACCAAAAAGAAGAATTTGGACAAGTTTAGTTGCAAAAAAAACAGGATTGAACAAAGATTTGGACAGTTTTCAAACACTCACGAGAAGAACGGGATGATCTGGGTTTCAATACTGCGTACACTCGATCACCAGCAGGGGGAAATTCAGTGCCACACCCAGACAGGCACACGAGGAAATGACAAGACACATAAGGGAGGGATAAACAGAAGAAAACACTGCAGAAATAAGGAATGAGTGGAAGGCACAGCTGAAGCATGACACTTTGAGCCTACTTGTTAAAACTAAGAAAATCTGAAATTTTGATGTGAGGTGGGAAACTGGGAAACATGACATTAATATGCCCTCTTTTCAGTGTCATGTTGGTACTGAAGTCTCCTCTCTGGTGTGCATTGAATGAAAAACAGGAAATACATGGGAAGTTTTGTCATATTTTAGCATCTAATGTAACACAACCTCTTTTACAGTGCTGGAAACTGGCTGCAAACATTCATCTTCTCCTCAGTTTGTTTCTTCTTCTTATTCTTGTAAACCTTTAATAGCAGAAGACAAAAGGGACAAAGGACAAATAAGTAAAAAAAAAAAAAAACAGAAAAGGAAGGAACAATATGTGTGTTTGTGTCCTGTGTTTGAGTGCTCCCTGTGGGCTGTTATGGCTTCAGTGAAGTAGATAAAAATCAATACCCTTATCCCATTCAGCCTTTTTTTCCCACATAAGTCTTGTTAGAGACGTTTGAGTCGGATATTTTGTTCCCCTTGTTGGTTTCTATCTGTGTAGCTTGTTGACGACACAGTGCTTAAACCATCGGAATAAGATCAGAGCGGATTAAATACACACAGAATGAGTTGCAGTCTCGTCTCACACAATCTCTTCTGCTGATGTGTTAGATAAAGAAGAATATAAATGAACACCATTCATACGTGTTTTTTTTTTAAGATTTATTTACCCTGGGAGGAAGACAAGAAGGCATTTTTTCCCGTGGCATCCTTGATTACATTTGTTTGGTTGCACTATTATACAACAACTGTTTTTTCTGTGGTTTTCCCTGGAGGATTTTACCTCTGTTGCCGCCTTCAAGGAGAACCACAGCTTGGATTCGCAGCAGGCACACACAGCACCGCCCAGTCACGCCAAACAAGCGTCAAGAAGTGTCCGAACATCCCCTGAAACTTCTCAAAGCAACTCCTGCATCTTAATCCGCTTCCCCATCACTGACCCATATGTTCAGCAGCCATTTTCGGAGTCATTATTAAATACATTGTGCTCCCGTGTCAGTCAGAGACTGCAATTAATCATGCAGTGCAGCGTCTCTCCTGTCCTGTGTGTATAATGTGTAGAAATAATTAAGTGCTGACTGCTGTTCACGTCCTGATTATAAATCTATTCACTGTTTCGGACCAGTCAGCAGTATTTTATTTAACTTTCCCATCAGATGAGATCAGTTGGCAAATAGATCGATGTTGATGGGATGTTAGTGTCTGGTCAAAAAGAAACTTCTGTTCAGGATACACATGGGGCTCTCTGTAGTTCCCCTGAAGCCTCCTCTATGTCCTCTACTCTCCTATGAGTTGCATTCAAGGGAGGGGAACATCCTCGTTAATGGTGGACTTCCATTGATTTGCTGGTCAGGTGGTACGATGTTAGTCTAGGATGAGAGGGTGAATAGTTAATTGAATAAAAAGGACCCATTGCATTGACCGTCTGGCAATCAGCAGTGTGAAACCAGGAGTTTCCTTTCTGTTTGCATTCAGTGATTCGTGCCGGTGTGAAAATGTTGAACACCTCAGCCTAAACAGAGCCGTGCAGGATCGTTTTGTGAACCCTGAATTGAGTTTCCATTTTATTGTTAGATCGTAAATGTGTGATTCTTCCAATTTTTGCTGGGAAACAATGTGAATAGTGGAGAAGCAAAAAGCTCCTTTCTCTCGCTCTTATTTGAAGAAAAATGGACCGGGTATTACTTGCTCTACATTGTACATGCCGGTGTGGCTAAATGCCTTTCAGCAGCACACTGACAGCTCTTTGTGTTAAACCAATTTATTTGCTTCATACTGAGCATTGATCGCTGTAGTAGAGGGATGGAGCAACCAGTCTCTGGCTCCAGGGCCCAGCAGAGGGGAGCAAGTCAGTTTTAGATGGGTGGGTGGGGGGGATTTACAGTATGGATGGATGCCTGGGGGAGGATTAGGTGAGCCGGTGTAAGCCACGTCTGTCCTGTAGAAGCTCCCCTGTTGAACAGAGCCAAGTTCAGAAGCAGCAAATAGAGACGAGTCTCATTTGTAGTCCTGAATCTACTGATGGAGAGACATTCACCATATTACTTAATACAGCTCACACAGTACAGAGTGTTTTCCAGAGAGAAACAACAAAACACATAACTTGTAAGTGCCCTCCAGATCTGACATCTGATCGGACATACTGGTGTTTGTCAGTGTCTTCTAAAAACTTTAACCAATCACTACTGCAAAAAACAAACAAAAAAAGTTTTCTTACATTTCAGAATAGTTCTCTTGTTCTGATGCTGTGTTTGAAGCTTGAAGATGTCAGAACAAAAACTTTACTTTAGCAGAACAGATGATATTTGAATGTGACATCAACTCACAAAACAACAGCAGCAAGTCAGCAAACAAGCAAACTTTGGTGTGAATTCTGGGCTGGGCTAAGTTTTTAAAAATGTTCATTTAACCAACACTGACACATGGGAGAAGATGAACAGTGTGCTCAAGATTACACGTAAAAAACTGATCAATCCCTCTGCCGATGAATGATGATATGATAGAAAGCTCCTCAACTGCCAAAGAGGTTCATTTTTCACATACAGCTGGACAATAATTCAGTGTTAAAATTAATCTACTTTTATTTGAATCGTGCTTTGTGTGGTTGTAATGTGGAACAAGTGTCATGTCCAGCGCATCCTTTTGAGAAGAGCCAAGGTCCATTTAGTAGAAAGTAGATTTATTTTAATGTTGTATAATCGCCCAGTTTTATGAGTGGTTGGAAAAAAATGAACCTCCTTTGCAGATTAAGAGCACCGATAGCAGCTGCATTTCAGTGTTCTTCAAGCATCCTCTTGTTTTCCTGTTGTGCAGCGTTTTTATAATTTAGCATCATCTCAATACACCGGCACTTTTCTTACACAAGGCGGTGACAACACAGACGTCTCCCGTGTGAAGTTTAAATTACTCATCATAAAGCTTGGTGTATTAGCCATGTTTGGAGCTGGTGTGTGCAGCCTGTGCAGAGCGGGGAGCCGGGGACTGATAGTGGCGCCTGTCTGTCAGCGTTGCCTCGAGCTGGGATGGGACAGGAAGCCGCTTGTTGATCCGGCAGCGCAGCAGCTCAGCATTTAATGGCCACTGTACAGTACTGCGCTTTTATTCCCCTGCCTTCTTCTCCCTCAGACATGATAATAAGAAGCTTGTTTGAGCAGCTCAGATGGGTTTGGGCGGGAGCCAGTGGAGGATGTGATCTCAGCGGTGCCAACACAGCTGTAAATTACAGCTGCACCCCCCCAAGCATGTCCATCAAACCATACTTGTAGCTTGTGGTGTGTTTTTGTGTGTTCCCTTGTTGTTAAGTTGAAAAATCCTGTATTAGGTTGCTTAAAATATTTTCTCTCGCATTGTGATTAGGGTCTGTTCACCCAGCGATAAAAATGATTTTCTGCATATGTACAAAACCTCTACACATAGAACCAAAACAATAGAGATCAAATCTCCTTAAACATCACACACAAAAATCCATAACAGTGTATAGTTACAAAGAATAATCCATAGCGCCTCACATATAGGCGCTATTTCTTTGGAAGTACTCTCAACATGAAATGAGTGAGAAAGAACAACTTAAATAACATGGCAATAGTTGTAAGCCGGCTAAGATGATTTCATAAGTAACAAACTCCTCTCATATAGTTAAATCACTGGGGAAGTGCAGTTCACTTCACCCTTTCCTCAAATTAAAGGGCAGTCAAGTTTGGCTTGAGTGCACTTTTAAAGTTGCTGAAACACCTCGGAAGCCCTTTTAGAAACAAAAAACACACTTCTGTAGCGGTAAGTTTGATCGTCGAGTTTTAGGGTTATTACAATGCCGAGGAGGGAAGCTTTAAAGCTTTGATGCAGTCAAGTCGGCCTTACGCCGTGTACTTCACAGGCTTTTACAAACAAAACAAACCATGTCTGCTGGCAACAGCGTGTGCATATACAGCATATCAAAGTGTTTAACGGCAGTAATAGGAGTCAAAATTCAGGTATCTGCATATTTCCCAGCTGTATCCGTAAACAAGTTTTATTAATAACCTTTTGAGGGCTCGCTGCAGTCGGCTGTTAGCAGGTGATAGCAGGGCTGCCTTTAGCTGGAGGTGTGTTTGTGATGTTCAGCTTATGTTAGTGAGATCCTTCCTTTTTATTTGTGCACATACACAAATGGCTGTGTATCTCTGCACTTAGTGTCAGCCTTTGGTGTCTGTTTTTTTTTTTTTTTTTTGTCGTTGTTTACTTTGTATGCCTGGGCTACTTGTTTATTGGCCTCTGTGCAGAGAGAAATGAAAAAAATGAATCTCTTTTGCAGAATGCATCTCACATAACAGTGTTCTTGTGCTCCTGGCGCTGCCCTTGATCTTTACTTTGATTCAATAGTTCAAATCAAAATAAAAAAGGAAGCACAAGTCTTCATCTGGATTCATCTTCTTGGGCCGTTTCATTGAAACAGCGGGCGGTCTAAACATTTTGAAAGACTGGTGATCGCATCACAATCCATCAGTATGGGAGCAGAAAGTCAGAGACCGCAGGAGGCAGTAGATTTCACGAGTCCTGGCCTCTCTCTGGTCCTCTGCCTGCTCTCTCCCTCTCAGTGGGACTCTGGATAATGACTCCTTTTGGGAGATAATGGACTGTGCAGTGGCCTCAGTGAGCTTCTCTTTGAGGGGCTCTGGAGTGTCTCGCTGTGGGAGCATCTGCCTGGAGGTCCCTCCGCCTCAAGCTGGTGTCTGACTCAGACTCCGACAGGATGGAGACCAGATGCCTGAAGAGATTTGCATCTGTATCACATGACAGGACCGCTCGGCCTGGAAGAGTGTTTTCCTGAAGCGGTGGTTAAAACAGACGACTCTTATCTGGTTTATGATGGCATCTTTCATGACTCATGCGGGACTCTGATGTTTCTCTGTCTGTCGGAAGAGTTAGAGGGGATTATTTAATTTGTTTCTTATAGCAATTTAAAAATATCTCAGGATCTGTCAGGGGTTTTTGCCCTCTAGTGGCCAGAAAAACAATGAATGCAGATTTAATATATTTTCTGTGTGGCAACAAATCATCTTTAAACGACAACATGTGAATAGACGGCCCTGAAACGTCTCTCTCTCCTTGTACTGCAGCAGGAGTGGGTCATTTAGCGATGCTGAAGTTCTTAGAAAAAAAAGGTAACGGGGGGACTCGGGAGCCTCCAGCACCGGCTGACTTGTACGTGAAGTAGCTTAAGGTGGAGGAGATGGAGAGCAGGGATAAGGTGGAACAGGAAGAGACAGGTAATTGTGTCTCTGGGGTTCGAGGAGGATCTGTCTGTGATCTGACAGAGCAGGAAAAGGGGAAGAAAAAAGATCAGGAAAGCTTCCTCTTTTCATTCTCCATGATGAGAAGAAAAAAAGGGAAGTATTGACCCAAGGTGGTCTGATTTGTCCTCCTCAGAGAATGAATAGGCAGCTCTGCTCTTATCAGACATTCTGCAATGATGGTAATACCAGCTTCTCCCCTACACCAAACAAAGGCAGACCCAATGGTAGCCCTCTATCTCTCCTTGTTCACTCCCCATCTTTGTTCAGTGCAACAGATCTGAGAGCAGCTGAAAACAAGCATAGCGCTGTCTCTTCAAAAAAAGGGTGCCATAAATAAGAAAGTAACAATGGAGCTGATATTGATTTTTGAGCCAAGATATCAAAAAGTATCGTCAAGCTGAACGATGTTCGATATTTTGTTTGACATCCCACCTGTGTGAATAACAAAACAGACCATATACGTGCTGCAGACGTTTGTAATGATTGTACAGTAGGAACATACATTTTGCATTATTTCCCACTGGGCAGTGGAGCTATCTCAGACATTATTAATGCCATGCCTTACTCGTGCAAGACACCTTTAGGTGAAGTCAACAGGAAGGCAAAACTCACATTTTCATGGTAATTCCCTAAAGATAGCATTCTTTTATGATTAAAAGAAAGCGCCGCTGCAGGAACACGACGTAACAGCCCACATAATAAATAACAGATAGAGAGCAATGAAATGTTCATTCAAAGTTTTACACTGCGCTTCGAGGTCACTGACATTTTGTTCTGATTGTGCTGTCACTTATATCGCAGGAGGAAAAAAAAAAGGTCTCTCTTGTCCCCATAACACATCCACTGGAGAATAAAGCCACCGCCACAAAGCGTGATGAGGTAACTCAGAAAAGGTGATGCCTCAGAGGTTAGCGTGGCATTTCGATTCATTGTCGTCTGGTTTTCACAGGACTGCTGAAGACCCTTTTTCAATTCTGGTCAGATGTAAGGTGTGAGACGTTTTCAGGAACGGGCGGGAAATGGCACAAAATGGTAGCAGACATCACAAGAATAAGGAGCATTGTAAAAAAATTATATGAGAATGAAATCAAAATGTACCTTTCAAAAAACTTTTTAAACAATGGATCTTTCATTGAACATTGCAAATACAGATTTTATCATTTGTAGCCAACAATAGTGTGTAATTTTATCTGTGGCCAGCCAAATAAGATAATTACACCTTGTCCAGCGGGTGTTTTAATGTTTCAAGATGGCTCATTTGAAACCAGAAACCCATGGTTAAATATACCCATGATGCAACGTGTGAGATGTTTTCATGAGACAATACATGTGCTTTGTGTCGTACACATGAGGGGACGCTTTTATCCCTCTAACTCCGTCTCTGTCCCTGAAACTGAAAGAATCAAACCTACTTAATGTTTTCACAATATGTCACTTTCTTCTCACACACGCACACACACTCACACAAATCCATAAAAAGACTTCAAAGTGGATCTCATAATGTTTATCCCCACCCAGGGACATATATTTTGTAAGCAGCAAACATTAGAGGAATAAATGAATAGTCCATTAAAAGGCTACATGAAAGTTAATTAGTGATCACTCATGCAGGTGAAATTGGCCACTTCCCTCCCTCCATCTCTCTCTCCCTCTATCTCTCTCTGCTGTGAGCCGAATGTTTTCCTGATAAAGTATGAATTTCCATCGAGGCCCGTCACTTATCAGACACAGTAATTAATGATTGAACAGTTGATGGAGATAAAACATGGGCTGCACGGCTCGCGGTGTAGCTCCTGTCATGCCCTATTAGCCGGTTTACGCCGCACCTTGCATATTGATGGAGTAGAAAAATGCCCCGAGCAGAGATGTGTTTGTGGTGGCGTGAAGCCTCGTCCCGGTGATGATAGCCATTAGGAAGGTAGCGGCAGAGCACGCAGCGGGGGGCCAGAGAAAGCGACACAAAGAGAAGAATAAGGATGGCTGTGTGTACCGTTTTATTTCCCTTTTTGTACGACGAGAATGCCACTTAGAGCGGCTTTCATGAGGTGGGTATTGCTGATGTGGTTGACACTATACAATAGAGGCTGCCAGCGGTGTAGATTCACTCCTTTATGTGAAATCCCCACCCCACCTGCCTCGCAAGTTGAATTGGGTCTTTTTCAAGCGTGGAAGCAAGGTGGATGACAAAGGTTCGGGGCACCCTGGAGGTGTTGTTTAGAGAGGTAGCAGGAGGCGAGCCACTGTGAAGCAGAGGAAAAACGATGGGTAGGTTCACTGAGAGGTTTGTTTTTATCGTGTGAGCAACAGATAGACTGACTCTGCACATGTGGCATTACATTTGAGCTGCTTTGTTGTAATTAGTACTCGACTAAAAATAGCAACTTTGCAGTTGATCTGATTTGGTCAGTTCACATTATCTGACCTGGCTTTACAACCTTCTTACTATTCAGGGTCAAAGGACGTCTGGAGCTTTGGTGACCTTTGTATAAGTAAGAAGAATTTATCTTAATGTAATGGTAAAGCTCCTCTAAATGTTTGTCCAGAAAATCTGTGAAATAAACTGATAGACACAAAAACATCACCATAACACCAGCTCCAAGCAGAGATGACAAAATGTTGACAGTTTCCACTTTACACAACTGCCAATATTACTGGATTTATGCGAGTGCATTCACTCTTTTAGCTGTTTTTTTTTTTTTTTTTTTGTCTCCACTTGGTGTCTGTTTGCTTTTTTGCCGCTGGGCAGGTAACATAAAATGTGTTTATCAGAGCTTGTTTGCTGAAAATGGCTCAATGTTGCTGCTGGAAACAGGACCGATGAGTGGATTGACATTGAAAACAGTAAATGTACACTTAAAACCAAAACACTGAGCTGAAAGACACAAAAAAAGCTCTGCAGTGCTGTTGAGTTGTTGTTCTGTTGGGTTCATAAATACATTGATAAATGGAGTTTTGGAAAGCTTTTAAATTCACATGTTTCCCCTCGGCTCTCGGCACAGCATTGCACTTCGTTTTTCTTGCAGTTTTCATGAACTTTTTCAACAACTTTTCTTGCTGCAAAAAGAATTTTAGTAGAACAAGAAGAGCTGAAGAACAGCAGTAAACTAAAATCCCTACCTGCATTACATTCAAGTCTGTTGGTCTTACTGTGAGTGATGAATGAATCTTTTGGTCTTCTGCAATGGATTTTCTGGGTTATACTGTGTTGCAAAAAAATGCATCTCTTGACTTTTCCGAATTCTGTGTAACTGCTTCTAAAACTTTATCTACCAGAATGTGAAATGCCACTTCCAATAGTATATATAAAACTAATGCATTTTCTTGCTTGTCATTGCCTCTGCTTTCCACTGTAACCTCAAGAGAAAAGGTGCTCCCCTTCGTTGTGCACTGACATGATGCAGGATGACAGTAAATGCAAACCGAAGTGAACTGAATTCAATCGAACTAAAATGAATTGAATGAAAATGAATGTGCCTCTACAGTGGGAAGGAAATGGATGTTCCACCAGAATGCAGGGTTAATGTGGTGTCCGGTCTCATTTCGTGCATATTAGCGCTGAGCGATTACGACAGCTTTTCTGGGAGTTAAATTCCCCTGGCTGTTTGTTCACTGCAAGGTCCTCTACATCTGCTGGCGGAGTCGCTTCGTTTTAGTTGGAAATGCGCAGATGGACTCTTTGCTTCATGTCAGATCCTGCGACACACTGAGAGAAATATGAAGTGAAAGGAGGAGAAAGGGATGTTCTGAGACAATTACACTGGCACTAGACTTAGCGAAAAGAAAAAAAATGACACAGCTTTAACAGAAAGAGAAAATGATCACAACCTCAGACTGACAGATTTTTATGGAGAGTTTCTGTGAAGCTTTGTCTTGCGGAGTTGAATAAATCTTTGTGATGCTCTCTGTCTTTCAGTTCAGCTTGCGCTGTGGCAGCGCTGGCTGATCCGGTTCAACGAGCCCTCATACAAATCATCCATAATTGACCACAGCACTAACACCATCAATCAGAATAATTAGCCCCTGATTCTTTTTATAAGGGGTGGCAGTGAACAATTGGGATGCTGATTTTCCACAAGTAATTAAACTTAAATGGCTGCGGTAGTGAAGCTTTGTGTTTCAAATGGCTGCTGCGGTGCATCAAATGTGAATCCTGATTCTGGTAACGTGCATGAAATATGTTCATTTTTATCAGTGCACAAGTTTTACCACAAGTATTCAAAGGCTGTTCGTATTCGCATAATCATTTCATGTCAACGGCTGGGTGATAAAACTATCTCACAACTGGTTTCAAAATGAATTTACCTCAAAAACAATGAGAAACTGTGGACATTTTTACCATATACTGCTGATATATTGGATGTCCTCTGGCATAGGAGGGAAAAATGAACACAACCGAGGGGCACAAAAGCGCTGGTAAAAACGATTTCCACCAAAGTCAATGAAATTTCTTACAAAAGGTAACACATCCTCAATTATATGAATGTGGTTTGAATATGTCAAAGGCCACAACGATTAAGACTGTCAGAGAGATTAAAACGGTCAAAATATGCTGTTGGTGGGTGCAGACACAGAGAGGAAACAACAGATCTTTTCCATCATCTGAAATGGTAACAGAGTAAGAAAATGCAATATTATATAAATATATATTCTGAAGTTTAACTATTGATTGGTTTCTTTAGTCAATATCAGGATACTCTGCCGATATCGATACAGAGAAATACTGATATATCATTCAGTCCTACATAACACTCAACACTACGGAAGGGAACTGTCAAGTGTTATACCTTCGGTTAGCTCTGCAGAAGAGAGAAGAGAGAAAACTGTTTTTCCTCTGTCGAACACTAACGTTCCCAGCTGGCAAAGATAAGACTTATCTGTGTTTAAAATCCATACTACACACCCATTGTGTGTGTTTGTCTGCTGGTAAAGGGACCAAATCCTGTATGCTTAAAACTCCTTGTATGTATGATAAAAACTCTTTATTTCTGAGCTTGATGTTTTCTTGAGCAGCTGGTTGACAGAAAGGTCCAGGAGGATCTCACAGAATCCATAAAATGGCACAGTGACAGCACAGACAGGATATCATTTCCTGTTAGGATGAGATGGTAAAGTGTGCTGATTGGTTGCATGTTGTCCACAGAATAGTATTAGGTTGATATATTCTGTATACTGTACAATACTGTGCAGCAACATCTACCACCTTGGCTGATTGGGCTGCTGCTCTCTGAAATGTTGAGCAGACTGGAGGCAGCTGCTGTGGACGCTTCACACTCACACAAGCAGAGACTCCTTTTGCTCGCCATGGTGGTTTGTTTGACTGTACTGTGGTATCAGCTAACAGCCTGGTTAATACTGTCCCATGCAGTCAGACGTGTCATTTGTATTAACAACATTTCACTAATTGCATCCTCCCGTGGAGCTAATTAATTTACTGTTGTGCCGTGATCCTATAATATCTTGAGTCACTGAAATTTCTAAAGTGGAGGGAATTTCATAAATGGCTGCTTTTGCATTTTAATAGTAGAGAATAATAGTTTATGGTGATGAGGGTGTGTGTCGTGTGCATGTGTGTAATGGCAGTGAAGTGAATGTCATTTTCGAGGCGTCATGCAAATAAAAAAAAGATATTTTCCTTTGTGAACCCCCCCCCCTGCTGTCAGCAGCACTCTTTAGGAAAAAATACAACTCACACAACTCATGCATATTTTGGCTGACAGCCAGGAGGAAGATGAAGTAGATACAGCGACTGTTTTTCTTTTTTCTTTGCAAGTGTGTGTGTTTGTTGAAAATGAGCGGTATCTTTTATTCAGCCATTTTACTGCACCAATTCAGTGTTTTAAAAGATCATATTTATGAATCAAGTTTATATTATCCAGTCAGCCTCTTAGATATTATGAATACCAGATTCTTCCTGTATTTTTTATCGTTTACAATCAAACACAAAGATAATACTGTTTTACATCTTTTATCAGTGCACAGCCAAAGAAACACTTCTGTTTTCAAGGACAAATCTTCACATATCTCAGTCATAACTAAAGCCTAATGTGCTCTATTTTCATTATAGTGACACTTAACTTTTCCTGAATGGTGCCCACGCTCTGTTGGAATGAAATTTTCATGTGATGAGATGAGCAGCTTTTGTGTGATGACGTGACGTATATTTCCTGATGACAGATGACCGGCCAGCCCTGAAAAGACATGACTGGAGTCTTAATTGTGTTTGTTTGTTGTTGTTTGTTTTGTGTTTGCTCTCAGCAGGGGTTGAACCAGATGAGGAGGGTCACACAGGTTGGACTCGACGGCGTGCGGCGGAGAGACTGGCACGACTACGAAGCAATGAGGAGAGATGCTGCTCGCACAGGTCGGTTCGCAGACCCGTTGCTGGTGCCGCTGCTTTGTTTGGGCGCGCTCGCTGTGAACATCTGCTCCGTCACAGCACTGGGCTGATACGTGCGGCCACACGCTGCTGTGTGCAGGTGCAGGGACGGGCTTTTTGTACCACGCTTATACACACCAGCTGGCGACGTAAAACTATATTATCAGATGGATGAAACATTTAACAGCAGGGAAAAGAAGATGAATAATGACCTTGTTTGCTTTCACACAAACAAAAACACACACACGGATGCAAACCGCAGCAACTCTTCTTTTCTTCTTCTCTTATTTTTATCCAAGTGGATTTTTCTCCCTCAGAAGTAGTGGGGGATCAATTCTGCGAGTACAGTTCTCAGTTCATAATTAAACACAGTTAATCTTCTACAATAAGCATTGATTCAGCCTCAGGCCCTGAGCAGGGGAAACATACCTTTGCCTTTTTCATTGCAAATGCAAGACATTTAACTGGCTTTTATTTGGTATTATGTAGTTCTTAAGTGGAAAATTAAGCTGGATTTGTGAGACGCTACCTAAGGGATTTGAGACAGTTAAAGATCTTACAGTAGATTTTGAGGACACAACAGTGAGTTGAAGTTCGTTTGGGGGTCATGGAGAGAAGCACATTAACAAACTGGTGAATGAAGCTATTTTTGGCTCCCCCAATTCTGTAAGCTGTCCCAATCAATGTTTTTTTCTTGCACTCTCACAGCTTGGATGTCAGTACAGCCATGTGTACATAAAACAAAATGAAAAGGTTAGCTTAGATTCTCAAACATCCATCCAAGAACTTCAAATTATTTTTGTTACACAGATGCCAACGATTACTCTGCAAATGTACCTTCAGTTCAGCAGCAATTTAGCTAAATGTCTTCCCAGCTGCTATAAGTGTGTGTGTCAGATTCTCCTGAGACTGGCTTGTTCTCCCCCTCTGAGGCTCATGGGTGTTGCAGTATTTAGAGCCATTTGCCATCCCAGAGTTTCATGAAATAACTGTGGCCATAACATAAAACAGTAATACTTATAAATGATTCAGGAGACTCGTTTGATTGTTTAAAAACACTAAAGACGGCACAAAAGAGCATTGTGAAATGGGAACACTTCCAGGACCAGCAGCTTTTCCCATGTTGCACCTCTGCAGCTGTGTTTCATTTTATTCCTGCAGGAAATGACACTATATCTGCACTGACTATTGATCAAACTAGGACTTTGAAATATCACTGCTAAAATAATAAGCTTCACAAAGAGAAAAGCAAATGCATTTTCAAAGATATAATAAGTATTTCCTCCCGCCCTCCCAATCTGATTTATTTAAATGTGTTTTTTACCTTTTGGTCTCAGTCTTTTTACATCACTTTTGTCACTCTTAAAGTGCAAACACGCAAACTTATTGTGATATGTAAAAACTTAGAACAGAGAGGAAGACAGACGGGGGAAAAGAAAGTGTTTATCTCAATGTCCAAACCTCTGAAATGATACCCTGCAGATGCAACTCCCACTGCTTTAGAGCACTTTTAGAAAAAAATCTGTAACTTAGTAAAAAAAAATCTTACCAGAGAATTTTCTAAATACTTCTCAGGGTTCAGATTTGCCTGAGGAGGACTAGAAAACACAGTTTAAGTGATCTATGTTACAAGTTTATTATGCAGGGAAAAGTACAACGTTAAGTAGAAGAGTTTATCTCTGAAATGAGCCATTAAAGCAAGGAGTTATTTTCCACAGTTATTACCTCCAGGAATATAGACAGATCATTTCTGCCTAATGGAACAAGGCAGCTCACTTTAATTTGATGCTCTCCTCTGACTATAGATCAGCCTCCATGCATGCGTCTTTGAGTGTTTGTGTGGAGTGCATTGATGAGTGGCTAATGAAACACGCGGCACAGTGTAATTTGATGCACCCCTGAAATGAGCTAAGTTTTTATAATGTTTGTGTGGAGGGTTGTTAGAGGGTGATTAGGGACATGCTTGTGTGCACATGTCGTACATCTAAGCTAAATGCAATATAGTTTTTGTAACACTTTGTGTGTATGTGTGTGTGTGTATAGTCTAAAAGTGAATTGATTAATAGATTAATCATTTACTTAATCAACCAAAACTTATATATTGGTAAATATTTTATTTATCTTTGATTTAGTTTCCTGAACATTTGCAGATTTTTGTCCTCTATGCTAATTTGAATATGACTGAGTATATAGATAATCATAATCATGATAACAAACACAGAGCAAAATGAGCACATCATGTTTGACCCCACATGCATGGGTCTAAAATGCAGAGACAGTATGACAGGTACCGATAGAGAGGTGTTTTGTTGTTGTTGCTGACCTTTTCCTTTATGTGTGTTCGATGCAGGTAATGGTGAACATGGAAAGCCGTTCCCTCTGACAGAAACCGACCGGGTCGACCAGGCCTATCGAGAGAACGGCTTCAACATTTACATCAGTGACCGGATCTCCCTCAACCGCTCCCTCCCCGACATCCGCCATGAAAAGTCAGTCCCGTGTGTGTGTGTGTGTGCCTCCAGGTTAATTTATGAAAGCATTCCTCAAAGTCAGAAACCTAATTTGCTGTACACTGTCAAAATTAAATGCAAAATTGAATGCAGGAAAAGAGAAAGTGTCAAGGATTAGTGCTGCTGCATCGGGGGGAAAAAACAACAAAACTTCAAAGTCTTTTTTTTTAAGTTTCTGAATTTATTTCTAAGAAAGCAGAACTTATCCAGACTCCTGCAAAACGTGCACTCACTTCCAATCCAAGACATTGTGGAGGGACTTTAATCACAGCTTTTCTTTTGCCTGGCAAGAACTTTCCTCTGACACTTGACCTTCCCCTCTCTTTCATGTGGAAAGCAGCTTTGAACACTTCCTTTCTGCCACTTTCCCCCACGAGGACCGATTCTTTTTATCAGTGTTTATAAAAGCAGGCCTCCCTTGACCTTACACATCTCTTGGCGTTACTCGTGTGTACTGACAGGTGCTCTGGAATAAAAGCAACATCTCAAAACATTCAGCCAAAGATGGTCCGGCCATGCAATTTAGTCTCATTGCTATAATCAGCATTGCCTTAGTGCAGTTGTAATTGAATTATTAGCATGTAAATGTGTGAAATCAGTCTGTCAGACAGACACACCTGCTCTCCCAGCAGACATCCCCCCCCCCCCCACCCGACTTCCTTCACTCAGTCCGCCCTGCAGGCAGCGGCTGCCTCTTGGTGATTGGCATGTTGTCGGTGCCTCAGAGGCAGCCAGTCCCAGACCTGCGACTGACACATTCGATTTCTACGCGCTGACAGGATTTAATTGAACTGCACACACACACTTTCGGTAGCACAGACACACACACACACCTCCATCCCCCTGTGGAATTGGACGGGGTTTGTTCAGAGTCACCAGCCGACCGCCTGTCGATCACTCTGCCCGCCCGTCTCCCGGCGTTCATATTTGAATGAATAACATGCAGGCTGATGTTCAACACAGACATTGATCGACTGACACAGTTCACTACACACTTTCTCTCTCTCTCTCTCTCCATTAGCAAGGGAACGCAACTCTCTTCCCATGATAAGCTCCCCTACAAGGTCCTGCCATTTGTCGTGATGATCACGCACAAGGTGATCGTTGTAACCCGTCATCGGAGCGCATGTTGGCGGCTGATAACAGCTGTATGTGCCGCAAAAAAAAAAAAAAAAAATTACAGCTGTCTCATATGCAGGAGGAACATGTAAGTGGCGTCAATGCAACCTGCCAGCTCCGTTCAGACCTGCAGGATAAATTATTAAAACAAGCTGAGTCGTCTTGTGGAAACACAATCTGTGGATTTTTGTGTTTCAGCAGCGAAAAACTTTACTCCCAAGAAAATGCGACAACAGCTGTTTGTTCAACAGCCTTGAAGCTGACAAGGCTGCACAGACAACACGCGGCGCACCTCAGGGATCGATTCGTGGACCATTTGTGTTCTCGCTGTTTGTGCTGACATTAGGTCACGATTGATCGCCACGGTAACGTCTCACACCGCCGCCATGCAGACGACTTACCTCTTTGCTGAACCCTCTGAGTTCAAACTGGCGACACTACAGAGATTCTCGGCCGCTGTGGGAGATTGTGTGTTGCACAACTTTTTGCACTAAAACTCTGAGAAAACAGAGATCCCTGTTGTTGCCTTGAGCATCTCTCTTAACTCCAAATATTAAAGATATTGGAAAGAGCTTGGTGTTATGTATCCTCGCACTTGGACTCTTATAAAGCCTTATTTATCTGCTGTAATGCTGCAGCTCGGCCTCAGGCTGTGCAGAACTCTGCAGCTTGATTAAGACAAAACACACTTCCCCTACTTCTAGCACCTCGGCTTTGCAACAGTCTTCTAGTTAATAGTCAGTTGAAAGTTTTAGATTATTATTATTATTTAGAGGATGTGGGGCTGGATGGAGGTTGCAATAAACCATCAGACTTTGCTTTACTGTTGCTTTTCTAACAGCAACCAAATCTGGTTTCTTTCAACTTGGATGACGAAAGATCGGGAAACACTTGTCTAATTCTTAAGTTACAGTGCTTTGAATGGCACTGAATAACAGCACCTCAGATCAGAAAACAGGGTTGTTTTGGAAGGCTTTGACAAAGATTTCATTTCGTCTTTTGCTTTGAAAGGGTTTGAGGCTGCTACTTCCGGAGACAGTGCCGTTATCTTTAAAGAGCCACAGCTGCAGTCCAACAGCACACTTATGGGGTCGTATCCATTTCTGAGCAATCAACAGGCAGCCCACAACACACGCTTTGAGTGATTTTCTTTTTTTCTTCACAGATGATTGCTCTCATGCAATTTTACACCTTTGTGTTGTACCTCTTCACTGACACAATAGCACTTTTTTCGAGAATATGATACTCTTGTCTTTTTTTCTGTTTTCCTACATTATTTTTATTATTATCAGACAACTATTTGAACCAAATATTAATGTGTGTATATAACATGCAATGCCTTTCTTTCTTTTTGTTTTCTTGTTTTCTCTCTGAGAGGCAAGAGAAAGCAATTTTCAATGTAATAGCAAATGAAAGAAAATTGATTCAGTTGTTGTGTCCTAGCTGATTGCACATGCGTTTTAGTAGGATAGGTAGACCAGTTGTCTTCCAGCCTGTTTAAAACACATCCATTTGAGCACTGAATCCATATGTCACCTCGCTGACCTGAGATCTGCTGAGGGGGCGAGTGTGTAACCAGGGGAAAGATTGCTGTTGGTTGGAAATGAGACTCTTTCTTCCTTCTCTGAGTAAGTTTGTTGGAGAAAGAGTTATTTAGTGATATTTGTCTGTGTGTGTTTGTGCAGCTGTAAGCAGAAGCTGTATGCGGAGAAGCTGCCCAACACCAGCATCATCATCCCGTTTCACAACGAGGGCTGGTCGTCGCTGCTGAGGACCGTTCACAGCGTGCTCAACCGCTCCCCTCCGCAGCTCATAGCCGAGGTCATCCTGGTGGACGACTTCAGCGACAAAGGTACAGAGGACACACACTCATGATCACAACACACACACCTCCTCAGATATATGCAAACAAAACGGTGTCTGATTTGTGGCTTCATTTTCAATGAGGCCCATAATCTAAATTGGTCTCTATCTCACCTCATGTATATTTAATTGTACATATCTTTTGCTATTTCCCACAGTTTTCTTATCCCCAAGTGTATAGCAACAACTTGCAAATATGAAGTGTAAAGTTTTTGTTACGTCTCAGAATCAGGCAAGGCAGGTAGGACCCAAATGCAGGACACACACAGATAAATCCAAGTTCAAAAGAAAG
>JBAJHX010000067.1:19816312-19837260 GCA_037176925.1 Amniataba percoides | reverse complement strand
TTAAGCGGTGTGTCTGTGCATGCAGTAATCAGTAATTTAATGTTAGCTGCCCAATTTCCATGATGATGATGAAAGTAGGATGATATTTTAGAAAACATAAAATGCTTCTGTTCTGAGTTTTCTCTCTGCAGCAAACGTGTGTCCATTGTCACGTAGCTTTGCATGTTTGTGCGTGTTTGTTTGTGCAGGCGCACCTGTCTGTGTGTTGTTTTCTCTCTCACTCTCCCATCAACAGCCATCTTAAGAAAGTGTTTAATTCCTTGTTAATTAGTGCTCGCTGTCACGGTCCCTCGTTGAAGGATGTGTTTACCTCTCGTCTCTACGGTAATGAGATGTTCCGCTGCCTCAGACTCATTTAGAGGTTAACACCCATCAGACCTCGGAGACCAAACCCTCCCATCGCTGCTGCTGAGCAAAGTCTGTAATATAATGGTCTAGATTCTTAATCACAAGGGCTTGTTATTTTCCTGTATTAGTACAGGTAATGTACATGTTAAATGTGTAAGGCATTATTCAGATTTCAAATTAACTTCAAATTAAGTGTCAAAAGGGACGTGATCAACATAACGTCTTCCCAGCATGCATTATTTGGAGCTCATCATCCATGAGTAACATTACAGTAACAGTAACATTTTCTTCTCCTGCATCATTTTTTCCTCACTTCTCTCACACCTCTCTGCGGGTAGCAAGTAAAGAACAACTGGGTTGCGTGAAAATAGCCTGAAACCTGGGCCGGGTCCGGGCCCTCTGTCGTCAGGATGGATGGGAGGACATTACACAGCTGCAGGGAAGGGATTTAACCTCTGCAGGCCGTCTGCTCCAACACTCCCTCTCACTGCCACTGTCCTTTGATAAGAAATGAGCCTGGCTGTAATTAAGGCTTAAGAGACGTGAGGACAAAGTGAACTTCAATCAGTTCTGGTCTCTGGTTGAGTAGCTGGTGTTACAGTGTTGGAGGAGAATAATCCCCAACACTTTCCGTGCAGGATATGACAAATCAATGTGCAGCATTGAACCCTTTGCGTAATGGATTAGAGTGCAAGTGCATTAAAGAGGAGGTGAGAAAAAGTGATTTATTAAAGTGTGGTTCAGACTTACAGCGCAGTGCTTCATTTCTGGTTTGCACGTTAATTTACCGAGCTGAGAAATCATTTCATCGAAGAATGTAGGAAGATGAGTGTGAATAAGTCTTGTTTGTTTGTTTGCCTTTCTGTGGTAGCTTTTTTTTTCAGAATTAAGATCCAGTCCTTAAAAGAATTGAAGTTGAACGAGCGGGGCTTCACACAGCCTGTAGGAGTCATCACAATGGATAATCAGTAAGCTTAATGTATCGAAAGAATTATGAGGCTCTTCAGAACATGATAAAATAAGTGTTAACAAAAGGCTACACACCCTGTATTTTTTTGGGTATTGTTTGTGAAACAGTGCAACTTGTACATACAAAACAGCATTTAAATGGGCAAAAGTAAAGCTCTGCACATTTGTGGCACACACGCAATTTAATTTATTCTGTATAGTTAGACCTGATTTCAGGTCTGTTTGGGTGTGCACAGACTGTTTTTGATAGACATCACACTCAACACAGCCTTTTCTTCCTGTTGTATGGGGCTGTTCTCACATATCCTCTTTACTGAGCACTGAAATGAAAAAAAAAATATTCTTAAGGACCTCCTTGTCTAATTCAAATTCACAAAACATAATCGATCCTTGTGAGTCATTAATGTCCCGGCCCACCCTGACAAAGGTGCTCCTCCTTTATACCACACACACACACAGATGTTAAGACCCCTTCACAGTTCTGCTGACGCTGAGCTACCTCTCCGCTCTGCTTAACTGCACCTACAGAGCCTACAGTCATACTAATGCCCTGTTATATTTATAACACTTCATTATGCATCAGAACTGCTTGTAACAGTAATCCTGAGGCAAATTAACTCATGATTAGGCAGTTTCTTTTTTTTTAAATTGTGAGGTTTGCCTTCAAGGTGTGTGAGATTACATGTGTTGTAATGATAGAAATGACCTCCAGTTTTATTAATGTGGTCGTTAAAGGATCCCTCCAGTGTTGGTGAAAGTTAGCATCATTTTCCATATCAGCTCTCTCTCTTTCTCTTATCGGCCTGCTGTGGATGTTTGAAGCAGTTTATGCACAGTTAGCTAAAACAGCTGTTCTACTCAGTACCATTTCACGTCACTCTGCATGTCGAGAATGAGATAAGATGGGAATGAATGAACTTCAGAACCGTGCAGCAGTGTCATTTGGTGTGATGGTTGAAGATGTACAGTAAGGGGAACCATATGTGTGGCTTAAGTATCCCGTATGGCATGCATTAGTCCTGCAACCTCATCTTAATAATTGATTAATCATTTGACAGAAAATTATTCACTGACTTTCAACAAGCAATTAGAAGTTGTCACCTTGAAATTATTTTCAAGTAGTAGTATTTCTCCACTGTTATCTGGCATCTGACAGACTGTCAACGGATAACCTGATAATGAAAATGTTTTTTTTCTACTTTTATGTCCTGTGTGCAGCTTTCTTGCCCCTTTTGTCGATGCCATGTTGATGCTGCAGTTGACCTCTGTAGGTGACTGCCGAGCTTGCTATCGTTTGTCTTTGCAGTTTTGCACTAAAGGCTGAAGTTTTGAGGCTTGGCGACTCTCCTCCCACAGCTCCACTGCAACGTTTTCTGATCCTCTAAAGGGGTCGTGACACTTTGTCCAATCATAGATCCCGCTCCAAGTGCCCTTTGATGATTTGAAGAAAGTTCACCATCACAATGTGAATCCTTTAATCCTTCTATTTATACTACCAACATTTAAAAAAACTAACATCAACATTTAAAACAGGATGATGTACTAAAAGCTGTTGTTTACCAAATTCCTGCCAAGAAAAATCTCTTCAGTCGCTGACTCCAGGTTTAGCTGCCGTCTGTTTCACAGCAGGCTGCAGATGACAAATGCTATTTGTCAGGTGGCAGTGATGTTGGAGAGGTATCATGGCAACAAGAGCCCCGGAGATGTGGTGGGAAGACTGGCTGTGGGAGTAACCTCTTGTCCTCTCATTCATCGAATCATCCATCTATCTATTAACACTTGTGGTTCTTTTTTAGCTTGAAAAAACAGTGGAAGTCTTTTTTTCATGGTTTTAGAGAAGGTGTGCTGAGCCATGACACAGTTTGCAAGTGTTTTCCCTCAGCACTGCATGGCAAGGTAAAGTTATTATCTCAATGAGTTTTTGGTCACAAATGTAAGAGCCTGTCGCCTGCAGCCCTTTTCAGCTCTCTGTGGCTGTTTCTATATCCACTATTCCTCCCTGTAATAAACATCAGCTGACCAAACAGCACATCATTCGTCTGTATCTGGTTAATTAGACCAACAGATAAGTGAAGATTAGTGAAGAATAGCAGTAATGAAGCTCAGCAAACTTTTGCCTTGCTGCAGGAAAATCAAATTTGTTTCTCAAATTAGATCCTCAAGTCAGAGAGTTTGCACTGTTATTTGTATGTGATCAGATCGGATTTGTGCCTCCATACATCACCAACCCAGATGTAGACGTCAGTTACTACCTACGCTGGTGATGCAGCTTTCCAACTTGGAAGCTCGAGAAGAGATCCATCATCCTGCCCTCCAAACAATTGCACTGTCAAGTCACGATTGTTGTCTGTGTTGTCCTCTGTATCACTCTGATGGTAGCAGCATGGACTCTGATGCACTTCCATCACTCTTGGTCGATGCTTTGAGATCTGATCTGATGAGCGACCAGAGCGTCTGACCTGGATACATCTGCAGAAATCATATTTCAGACCATCTCAAAGTGTGGCTTGGATCCAATTTCCAATTTTTGTCCAGACTTTGCAAATCAATCTGGACATAATCTAAGTAACCCAAAGGATTTTGGCTGGCAGTTTGATCTAAACCTTAGGACTGGCAAACTGCATTTCTTATAACCTCTTATGTAGAAAAAATACTTGGTTTTGGTTTTGTCACAACCCAACTCAAGGCTGGATCAAGGAGGGGGGACCACGTGTGAGTTGTGACTAAAAATACATTTGTTTTTAGATGACTAAAGATAAATTAACATAAACACTAACTGCACACATTAAAACCAAACAAAGTGGATTCCTAGAAAAAGAGAGAAAGACTGAAAAGCTGATTATCACCAATTTTTACCAGTCACAGGCAGCTACTGCACCAACCAACCAGCACCTTCACAGCACAGCTCAGTGCAGTTATCCCCTGCTGAGGAAAATAATCTATAGGCTCAATCACCTCTGTGGAACCCATTCAACTATAAATAGTCACTTAATGGACATTTACTTGAATGAATGTCTTTGAGATTCTATCTTTAAAACATTTCATCAAGACTTCTGAAAACCAATAATCGCACCAGAGATTCGCCCTGCAGGGACAATTCAAACAAATATGATCCAAGCATCTAATTTTAGGCAAGTTTGGAGTTTCTTTCATGTATGAACGTTCAGTGCATATGAAGAAATACATGAATATTAGTCTAATTTCCACACTGTTTTTAGTATTTAGCATGTTGGTGCTTCATGGTGTTTAGTATTTGTTTGTACAGGCAATCAAGTTCCATATTTCTTTCTTTCCATTCACCTTCATCTTGCCTTTCTTGACATTGGTTGTGATCAGATTCTCAAACCACTTTGTTTTTTAGCGAGATGAGGACCGGAAATTGTCTCATTTCACTTATTCGGTACCATCAGAAGTGGAATGGCGTTTTTATTGCTTTGTTACTGAAAAAGAAGGATTTCCATGAAATTACCCCCCTGCTGGCAAATAACAGTGGGAAATCAGGAGGCAGCATCTTCAATTTCATTTTATTCTCTTAATTCTCACCCTTTGGCAGATTGCAGATTTTGCACTAAAGCATCTGTCCTCTCCATCCCACATGTCAGAGCCCTTCAATTTTGTTATGGAGTAAATATTAAAACCCACTTAGTCCTTTGCTTCGCTGTCTACGTTCCTTCGGGTTTTCAAACTTTCCTCATACTTCTTTAATTACAGGTTTTCAGGAGAGGCCGGTTCAGTGTGTCGGGGGGGGGGGCGCGACCCCACCATCTCTCTGTTTATCCCTCGCTCTGCCTCCCTCACATTCACCACATTATCACGTCTGACCTGCGGGCAGCTCTGAGCACAAGCCTCGACACCGAGCGGCTCTTTTATGTAGTCGACTCTTTTCTTCCCTTGTTGCTTGATGCCTCCATAATATACAGCAGGAAATTGGAAATTATATAACACCCCCTGTATGTAAAACATTTCTGTGAAGAAGCCATTTGATATGATCATCACATTCGTGGAGTTAGGCCTAACTCCACAATGTGACGACTCTCAGTCCCGCCGTGCTGCCAAGATGCAAGTAACACCTTTCTCACACTCTTTACGTGGATTTACTTTGTCTCCATTTTGTTTCATGTCTCTGCGAAATGTTCTGCTGCTAAAAATATGAAGTGTTGATGTCAGTATTTCGAGCAAGAAACAAAAATAATTAAAATGACTTGGCTTTCATCCACTTTGCGCACTGGGAGAAAAAAGTGAGAAAAAGACCTAACCTCACAGGCAAATTGGTTTATTTAAAATCTTTGGAAAAAAAAAGCCCTTTTCCATTGACTTCACATCTGCCATTACCCTGTCATACCATCTGTCATACAGTAATTGTCTAATAAACTGCAGCAGAGCCGAATAGATGGAGTCACATTGAATTTGGACTCTTAGTAAACTGCCAATTACACTGTACTCTAACAAATGGAAGCAACTTCTTGTGGTCATGCAAATGCTGAAATGTCATCTCCAGATTTAAACACATTGACAGCCAGTACCTTCCTACTACTTCTTCTTCTCGTGTGACCATCAACTCCTTAATTAGATAACCCAAACCTTCACTTGAGTGTCACCACATTACCAACAAAGAATATGAGATCACAACAATAAAGTGACTTCCATTGCTTCCCCTCTGCTGTGTAAAAATGGTCACACTACGTAAATGGATGCGCATGTCTGGTAGCTTAGCATTGGTGGATGAGCATGAGCAATGAATTCTGCTGGTGGAGCCCAAGTCATTTCACGGATTTATGGCCAGACATTGCCAGGGAGAGTAGCTATAACTTGTCACATACCGTAACAGAAAAGAACGGGACACTGCCTCTGACTTCTTCACATCGGGGAGGGTGAAATAGTGCATGGGAGGTGAGGAGAGGGAACGCTGCATATACATGAGGAGTGAAGCATGTCTGTCACGTTATGAGCCTCCTGAAGCTTCATCTCAGACTTTCCTTGGATCAGATCAATACAGCTCCTAAATCCGACCCTCACAGATCCACCAGACTCAGATATCAGACAGACTCAATGCTCATAGAGTCAAAACGTTCTCCAGATCATGGTGCATAGCAGCTGTAGTCACCTTGGATTCCCAGTGGACTGGACCCAATTTTAATGAAAAGAAGTACTAAAACACCCATGAAAACTTCTCAAACAACCTGAGTTTCATGTTTCAAATGCTCATTGATGACTAATTTGCTAGATACCTTACTTTTTGCACAGTTTCAAAGATGCCGTACAGCAAAATACCAGATGGTCTAGATGAAGTTATAGATGGTGGGCTTGAGAAGAGATTGAACTGAGCTTGAAAATTCGAGCGAGTACATCTTCCAAGCCCGTCCCCCCTCTATCAGTGCTGTGCTCCAAAGCCCCCCTGAAGCAACTCGAGTTCAGCCAGAGCAAACCCGGCGCTGCTTCGTCTGATGTCGCGGAGAAATCCAACCTGGTGGCAGACATGAAGAAGAAATCTTAGAAACTAATAGAAATCAAATCTTCTTGCTCTTGGTCTTGTTTGCTCATGTAGGTCAGATAGAGGCATCAGTATTAAATGGAAACAGCTTCGTAACCAGTTAACACTCTGTTGAGCTGGTTTTTAGCCATGTAGCCAAATGCAAAGATTTCATTTGTCGCTATAAAGCTGTTTTAGGGTGAGGGTTAACCCTAATTACCCTTCTTATTTTCAAGCATCTTATCATACTGGTACTGTATAACCATGTTGTGTACTGTATTACCAACTTTTTGTTTATTTCTTTATATAAAAATTGTATAAATGCTTTTTATTTTACTGTGAAACTAGATTGCTGGTGGAATAGTTTGTAACGATGAAGGAAACATAATTCCAGAATTTAGTTTTCAATAAATATATTGAGGAAATCTTTATATTTAAAGTATCATACACTTGCCAACATTTTGGGTTTTCAACAAACTCACCTCATAACTATACAAACAACATGCCAACAACATATTTACACTTATTTACATACAAACATGCTTTGAACAACAAAGATAAGACAACAACAGACATTAACTCTACAGCACAACTGAACTGATCAATTTATCTCAATTAAATGCACGTGACTGCAGCTCTGCCTGCTGAAATATTCAGGAGGTGGCACTGAAACACAACCAAATAGCAATTATTGGCCATTTTCTAAGCACATCTACAGCATAATTAACATTTTTAAGGTTTGTGGGTTGAGTTTAGTTTGTCATGGTCATTGCTCGAGTGAAACATTGTAGTCAAATTTTTAAAGATCAGTTATGACCTAAAAGAAATAACATTGTCTTTCTTATGTTAAACTAGACAGAACATAACTATGATAACAATAGCTAAAATGTTTTCTCCAATCCACATTTGGTAAATAATATTAGTTGTAAATGTATTTTATAGGCTTGCATTAAGCTATTTTTAATTTGTTTTTTCTCTCAGAGACTCATTATCACATGCAGGATTGTGACACTGCATGACACTCACTTTGGGACTTACTAAGCTAATTAATGAAATCAGCCTGACAAAAAAGCAATGTCAACAGCCATGGCTGCGGGGCAGCGTCGTACACGTTCACACCTTGACACCTGAGAGTCGGTCAGCATGACCACAGCTCGAGTCTACTGACACGTCAGCATCACCAGCAGAGCAGTTTGGGGCTTTGCTCAGGAGTCTGACAGGAGTTAATGATGCAGGCGAAGGTGTTATTCATCCATTTCCCTTGGCCGTGTCGCTGCAGAGTTTCGAAGGACTGAACTGAGCTGTTGCCAGGTTTTTGGTTTGTTTTTGAGTTTAATCTCATCTATTCTCTTGAAACCTTGGAGCCCAGAGTTGGAAAGATTTACTGCATTTCTCAGTTTACAGCTGAAGCTTATCAAATAAGTCTGAGTGTCAACTTTCCTCAAGCCCAGCTGCCAAGTACAAGAACACGTAACACTGATTTTCCTTCATGTCAATAATAAAAAGGACCATACTGGTGCCTTTTTGTATCTTTTATTTATTACTGCATTTGGTTCACAGAAATCTGCTGCAGACTTCTCTGTTAATATAGCTGACAGCTGGCATTGGTCTGTGGTGTGTTTTACATGTGAAACCAACTCCCACAAACTCTTTGTTCTACTTTCTGGCCACTGTTTCATTTTCTAAATCTCATACAGGAAAGTACAGATGGGTTTGTCACATTTATTCATTCATTCATTATTAATAATAGAGCCACCAACAATGTGTCCTCAGATCAGTGCTGTTGACAGAAATAAAGACAGACAGAAGGTTTAAAATGATGTTAGATACTGAACAATGTCTCTCTGAAGCAGAACTGTTCAAGGAGAGATGACAGATATCAGACAAGAAAGTATTGTAGTGTATAAGTGATTTTCCACTCTCAGGTGCACAGAGAGAGACCTGTGGCAGCTGTCACAGTGAGAGCTGTGAAAACCTCTGAAATATGTGTTTCTGTGCTACAATATGTGGATAAAAAAAGAAATAAAAAAAATTGTCAAATGCTGAAATGATGATGAAGGAGTTGATGATGGTAATTTGGTGAACAGAATATTCATTTGCATCATAATTGGGATTAAAACAATATCCAAAAAAAAAAAAAAATGTTGCCGTAGATTCTCATGAACAAGCTCTACAGGCAACTTTTGAACAAATCTGTTCATAAAAGTGGTCTTTGTATGAGGCCATTCTCTACCTTTTGAAATTTATAAGCCCTTCCTCTTTATAACTACCAAGTGGCGATGAGCAAACCTTGTATGGGGCTCTGCTGGCCTCGTTCAAATTATTTTAGCAGCCATTCAGAATCAGGTGCAGACGATAGCTCGAGGTCTTCTCCTTTATTACTTCAACGGTAACATACAGTGATCAAATAGTTACTCTAGTGGAAAGCACTACAGTAAAACTAATAACTGTACCAAATGCTCAATGGTGGACCACCGCCGAGTGTAAAATCGAGGTAGAAACTCTTCTTTATGTTTGCTCACTTCAGAGCCTGTTAGCATGACCTTTTATTCTTACTCTTATTCACTCAAGCTCTCGTATAAATACTTTTGTTGTGTTTGTCAATAACATTGATTTTTATTCAGAACAAGACAGACTTCTGCCATGTAATCGCAGTCAGTAGCAGAGCCAGTATTTACTCAGTGGGACTGCGGTGGCACACTGCACTATCAGCCATTCTGAGATGGAAACCTGCCATTGGCAGATTGATTGTCCAATTACTTTCCTACTTTCCGCTCCCCGATGGAATCAGTCGAACAAATGGCTGCAATACTTCATCTCAAATAAAGAGTGGCCTGCACGCTGCTCTTATGCAGAGTGACTTCTGATGTATTTTCAGTCAGATGTAGAGGCGGTTTGGCGGTTCGACAGCACGGCTCTCAGCAGGCGGCGTCACAGCCTCCAACCTGGAGCCGCCGCAGAGCTGACCACATGGAGTCTAATGCTGAATGTGGGAAATATTTTATTAGGATTGGAAGAAGAGCAATGGTCACCTCTGTCAGTGAGAGGCAGGGTGGGGTTGGAGGATATTCACAGCATATTTCATAACAATCTGTACTGTAGCTGCCAAGATGGAGAAAAGAGAGAGCAAAGTGTTTGTGATTGATGGATAGACCTTCTGACTAACTAACATCGTTATCCTTCGGTCATTCCCATTAGCAGGGAAAAAACTGGGACATCTGCCAGGAGCCTGCGAGGAAATAAACATACTTACTGTAAACACACTAACTTTCTAATTGGTACTTAATGGACTGATTTAATTTCAGGACAGTTTTGCTATGATTCGGTTACTTTGACTGCCTGAAAAAGCAGCTGTCGGCAGTGCAGACGTACTTTGAACGTTCTTATCAACAGCAGCAGCCCGACCAGCTGCATGATGGAAAGGTGGGGAGGGGAAGCAGTGGCGATGAGGCGATAGCGCAGGATTTGTGGGACGGGCGGCGATGGAGGGGGAGGCGCACTGAGTGAGAGAGAAAGAGGCAGCAATGCAGAACGACTGAACAAAGTTTACTCATTCATGTCAGTGTGTCTGTTTGTGTGTGTGACTGAGGGTGTGGGGAGATAATGGGGTAATGGCGCTCAGTGAAGTGTGACGGAGAGACTAGGGCGAGAGCGATATGAAGAGGGAGGTTGAGAGGGAGACACATGACAGAGGACAAGAGGAGCTAATTAAGCGTTGCCATTTAGAGATGTTGAGCCATCAGTGGGAGCTGATCTATTTAGACGTCTTTCTGAGCAGGAGAGGGCCAAATGAGTCACGAATTTTACTGTGCGTGGACAAAGCAAACACTGTCGACTGTAGCCTGGGCAGTGTATTTATTGACACATGCGTTCAGCTGTAACCTTTAAAATGTAGTCTGGCCACTTGCCGATTCATTAATGTGGTAAATTAATAGGTATCACTTAAGTGAATGGAAGAAAACATAAATAATTGCTGCTAGAACATTTAATTTTGTATTAATTTACCAGTGATGGGAAGACCAAATGTATATGTATGTGATATTTCCATCATAATCAGCAATTCTATCCCATATAAAAAAGTAGAGGAGATGTCGAGAAGTCAGTTTTTGTGCAAACTTGCCATTTGAAATTTTGTTTGTCTACTTTCCTCAGTCCTTGTTTGGGTCATTTAGGCTTTGATATTAGGAAAAGTTTCATTACAAAGCTAAAAAATACTAAATATCAGTGTAAAACATTCCAGATGCTTCTTGCATAGAAACTCAGTCTCATATTTTCTTTTACAGTTCCTTATCTTGTGCTTGTTCTGTGCTCAGTTGTTTGCTCATGCATATTTATTTGATTCACAGTTTTAGAAAGAGTTTATATTTAGAAGATCAGCAAACAATAGGGATTTAATTATCTCTTCTAGTCTGAACTCAGGAGTTGGACAGCATTTCTAAAGATTTAGCAGTATAACTCTTTAATAGGGCTAAAATTGGGAAGTATTTGGGGCTGGCAGGCCTCGTTTTTAGAGACACAAGTGTACTGTTTGACACTTTCTAGGCAGGTGGCACAGTGCAGTTACTCAGCACACATCAGTGGAGCTCAGTGAAAACCTTTTTTTTTTTTTTAAGTTGGAGAACACAGTCTGACTTTCTGCCCCCTCAGGCCACCAGGGCCTGGAGCTTAAACAAGCTTAACACACAGAGGACTGACTACAACCTCCCTCTGTAGTAAGTGTGACCCAGAATATGTTGGGATGTGACTGCAGATTTCTTCCCTCGTCACTTTTCCTCCTGTCCTTTACAGAATCAATAGAAACATTTTCATATTAAGACACTCCTTCAATCTTTTTGACATTAAAGCAATGAGAGTTTTAAGGTTTCAAAACAAGACATAAGAAAAGTCTTTAGGTCTCATTGTACATTATCATATGAAAGATTATCTCCCAGGTTACAGCCTTGATAGTGTCTCTTGTCTCCTCTTTGCAGGTTTAAGTTTTTTTTTTTATCTTGAATTTAGGCAGCTGTTCTGTGAGTTGCCAGATATGAAAGTCTCAACAACATTTCCAAACAAGAATGGAGAATAATAAAAGACTTTGGACACAGTGCCAGATTTTTCCAAGCATCCATGTTCATCTTAGTGGCAGCAGGCCTAAAAGATGTTATCTTTTCCTACATGATTTGTTCTCTTTCTGCTGAGATCATAGTTTAACAGAGATGTCTCATGTTCATTTCAGCTTTTTGCTCTTTCATTTTAACAGAATGAAATTAGCTGTAAGTCGTTGAAATGTACCGCCTTTCTTACCAATTTGGTTTATGGTATCGGACTTTGCCAGCAGCAGCTGTTGTCCTGATTCTGTTTGCGATTTATCACGTACAGAATCAGCCGGGGGGGGGGGGGACGGATTATTACTTGATGCAACGTGGAGTAGCAGTCCCATCATATAAGCCCACAGCGGCTTCCCTTTAATTGCAATATGGAGCAGCGGCACTGCACTGAATCGCCACAGCGAATTGCTACAACATGCTCAGTCACTCCATCTACAACCGCCTTTTTTTTGTTAATGATACCAGCAAAAATTCAAGTTGGCGCAGGAAGAAAATTGATAGAGTGTGATAGAGTTCACAAGGGCATTGGAATATTTTTCAGAGGGAAGAAAATGAGCAGCTCCAGTCTTTGGGGGTGTGCCAGAGCATCTTGGGATTAATCCGCCACCCTGGAAACAGAGCTCAGCCTGCCACGTTGGATCCGTGTGTCCATGCTAATTGAAATTTAAAAAAAAAAACCTATCAGGGAATATGTTGCTGCTGATACTTGTTGTGGAAATGTGTGTGTGGATTTGATTTCTGCAAGTTTCTGTTCATCTCATGCTGGAACCCCACAGAAAGGCCACTCTTTTAATATCTGACATTTAACATTAATATGGTTTCAAGCATTTAATAAACTAAAGGCAGTCACTTCTGGCCATTCATTTCAATTTTTTTATCAAGATGACAAGAACGAAAGATGTAAGTGACTTTGAAAGAGGTTTTATTGTTGAGGCACGGATGGTGGATGGCGGTCACAAAGACTGCTCAAGTGGCTCATGTTTCAGTAGGATAGGTAGTGCGATACGTAAGGAAAAGCAGAGGAGAGCGCAGGTGACTGAGAGTGTCAGTGTAGGACGTGATCAGACTGCGAGTGAGAACAAGCTGTGCACACTTACATCGGAGGATATTATAGTAGGTCTGAAGTACATGTAACACTTATTACAAAGATCAATGGACATTTGAGAGTTCAGTGGTGAAAAACAAAAAAAAATCGAGGCGCTGCTTGGTTAGTGATACGATTTAATGAGTCAGTCTTACCAGTACAATAGTGAGTATGAAAGTGATGTGAATTGTTCGTTATGACCTTCACAGTCACTTAAGAAAGAAAGAAGTGGCTTGACTGTGATAAATGATCTAGATAGGAGGTCTGTGTTGATAGTTGGTGTACAAAATGAGACACCTGAAACCAAAATTTGCATCTTGTCTCTTACAGACATTCAGCACTGTAATATTTTTCAAGCTCAAAACAGTTTTACTTTTACAAATCATCTTCCAATTAGGTGGAGGATCATAGGTATGAGGGTTGTCATGTTGTAGCTGTGTTCATTCCTGAACAAACTCAAGCTGCAAACAAATGATTTCTCATAGGCATGACACTTGCTGATTTTAAAAAAAAAATTTGCATGTATTACTCTGAAAAAGTACAACTGACATGCTAAAAGGGACATTTTGCAGTTAGTAAGCGTTTGTAATGCAGCAAAAAGACCTGAACTGACTAAGTACTCCTTTTGTTCTGGTCATGGGACATGCATCAAAGTGAGACAAGCATAAGCTACAAACACATGTACATTTTATCTGTGGCATTTTAAATGCACACAGACACTTTGACAAGAGCCCGAGGCCGACTGCCGAGCCTTTCATCTGCTCGCTGCTAATTCATGTTTGAGTATGGCCCCGTGTGAGCAGATGAAAGACGGCTGGGCAGCTCCGGCACCGTCGACGGGAGAAATACGTGAGTGACGCGCTGGTGGATTCAGGTGGATTTTAGTCTGCGGTGAATAAATGGGCTGGATTTTTATCACAAAACTGGGATGCGATGAATGACTCACCCCCCTGCTCCACGCTGTGAAATGACCCTGACATCCATGACGCCACAGCCCTCCAATCTACCGCGTCTCACGTTCTAATAAAGACTAATGTGTTTGCCGACATCAGCTCGCTCTCATTAGCGTGATTAATTGCCTCCTTGCTTTCGGTAAACAGTATGAGCTGTATTCCAATTTATTCAGCGAAAATTAACCAATCATAATTAAACGCTCTGATCTTTCTCCCTCACCTCTCCCCATACAAGCTCTCTTCGCACACAGGGTGAGTGTTGATTAATTTTGCCTTGCTTCCTGTCATTAGCAGGATGATGTAAGCGTCGCTTTGTGTAGGGTGAGCGTTTATAAAGAGCCGGAGTCAGCCTCGTAATGGTCAGTTTTTAATGGGTTGATTTACTGTGGCAGCATACGGGGAGGACAGCTCGCCTTTTTCTTGCAATTTGACGCCGACCTTACGGAGGCCTTCCACCCTTGTTGCAATGTCACACTTTACAGTGTGTAGGTCAGCTGCTGTGAAACGCACAATAAACACCGCAGCATAAAAGAAAGATGGCTGACCTTCACTGGAGTTGAGGAGAATCTAGAAAGTAGAGACAAAGGCTGATAGGGAGAGAGTCGTTAAGAGATTTTAAAAAAAAACAAGCCTCAGAAACTTGCTCAGCTTGACGGAAATGTGTTGATGTGAGAGTTGGTCATTTGCCAAGCTGATTGCTGTAGTGAGGCCTTATTTCAGCATCCTCCAGCAGTAAATCTGCATCCCCATGCAGCACAGTGGACCCCGGGATTGAAAACAGCATGCAGCATTTGAACTGAGTTGGAGAGAGAGAGAGAGAGAAATAGGCCAGCTGTGACGCTCTGCCACTGACCACTTGTTTGCTTATTTACTACGAGGGAAGTCCAGCTACCACTAAAATCAGTGATGAAACAGGCTACCCGCTGACATCAGGACAGCCGAATCTCATGCAAACAAATCGTATGTTGCAGAATGAAAACTCATCTGCACATTAAGCTTGTTTCTAAATGTTGCATATGCAGCAGTTTAGCTCGTAAATGAGCTCAAACTGTTGACGCACGGCCTAACAGAGGAGAGACAAATGAACAGCTGAGTGAAGTGAGGTCAGGGAATGAATCCCGTCTCATCCTTCTTGTTGCTCTTGTAGATCCTTTGTTGTTCCTAAAAGGGCTCTATGTTTGCCCATGACCAAAAATACAGCTTTATTCGTCATGGATCGAGACTGAAAGTAGAAAAATAATAGAGGGGAAGGAGGACATTGGGATGGAAAGAAGATGGCCTCGCTCAGTGGAGAATATTTCCCAGTTTCTCCCTTTGTTTCTTCGTTCTTTGTGCTCTCGTCCCTCACAATATCACAGAAATGAACAGACTCTTTTTTTTTCTGCTGCGGCAGGTAATCTACTTATCCACTTAAGAACACTTTCTTTTTCAGTTTCTCTGACTCAACTTGTGCTCAGTTAGATCTACACAGGGCATGAAAGTAGATTAAGTTTCCTATGGATGAAGGAAGAAGGTCAATTTTTCAACTTCTCTCTGCTCTTGTAGATTTACAAGTGGCTCTCGGTAAAGAAGTTATTTTTTTGCTGCTTCAGAAATGATTGCTTTTCAAACACAAAGAGCATTCAGGACTAAAAAATAATAATTTCACATTGCCTCCATAAAAACAAGTGGGAATGGAACAAAACTTTCAAAATTTTGACAGAGTAGGTTTGCCGTATTTGAACAGGAATATTGAATAGATACTAATAAAGGCTACATGGGCTTTGAGGAAAAACTAATCAAATATATTCCAGCAAAGAAACAGAAATTGTCAGACAATAACATCTTACATAAAGCTTTTTATCTGCAAACTTTATCTCTACCAAGGTCTGCTTTTCATGATCCTCTGACTAAAAGACAGTAGAAATAAAGGTCATTCAACTAAGAATTATGGCCTCAAATCAGTCTTTGATGCCATGTACAGTACATCACATAAAGAAAACCTTTCCTCTACAGGGAGACTTTTAAACTGATTGTCTTCTCTGACTAATGCTGAACTTTCCACATTGATTTTTCTTTACTTGATTGCAGTGATGAATGTGATTTTACTGTAGAAAGTTTCATATCGGGCCACCTGACACTTGATTGTGGTTCTTTACAAATCTCTGGGTCACAGCTTTTGTTTACTTGTTACAGTTTGGCTTGAAGGAAGCCTGCAGCATTCGTTAAGCACGACATGTTCATTAGGATAATTTCAGACTTTTAAGGAAATTACTCTGCAGCAGGCATTTGTTGAATGTGAGCGAACATCGAGAAAAAATTATTTATGTATAGCAGAATAATTGATGCAGCCTCAAAGGGATGCTTCCACTGTGTTTGGTTTGCTTTGTTTTGAAGGGGCTGGAGCGTATCCTCAATGCCAACCTGCTCTGGGCAGGAGGCCAGGTACACTCTGGATACGCTGCCAGTCTATCTCAGGGTACTGCAGTAACCACAATACCGCAAACGCTCTGCTGCGAATACAACTAAACAAACACATTTTAGATCTGAAGACCATTAACATACTGATTTCTTGATCTTCTCTGTTTTCCCATCTTTTCTCCCTGATGATGGATGTTCACGCCGACACCACGAAAGCTACTGGCAGATTTTTAAAATGTCAAACATTAAATTTGCAGTGTGCAAAATAAAATATCATTTGGCTTAGGTCCTCAGGCGAGGAAATAGTTCAGTCAATCAACAAGCTTTCAGTGAAATAAAATGTAAACAAAGTTGAAACTCTCATTGGTTCGTGTGTAGCAAGCTGCAGTTTTATCACAAACAGGCCGCTATTCCAGATTTAGAGCTTTGCACTTTGGTTAAAGAATAGTTGAAACCCATGATATATGCACCACTTTCAGCAAAGATGTGATTTGTGAAATAAAAGTTTGCTTGCTGGCCGTGTTTTTCGCCATGTGATTGAAAGCTACTAATGTGTTGGTTTTTTAAAGGGCATTCTGGAAATAAAAACGAGGAAATTACAGGCTGAGAAAGACTGAATGGCAGGACAAAGCAAATTACACCTCTTAAGAAAATAACTCTCCGCATGGGATTAATGATCCGCTTCCTGTATCCCCTCCTTCCTCCTCTACCCTCTGTGCAGAGCACCTAAAGGCGGCGCTGGAGGCGTACATGATGCGGTTTCCGAAGATTCGAATCCTGAGGACCAGAAAGAGGGAGGGGCTGATCAGGACCCGCCTACTCGGAGCCGCCGCCGCCAAAGGGGAAGTCATCACCTTCCTGGACTCCCACTGCGAGGCCAACGTCAACTGGCTGCCACCGCTGCTGGGTGAGAAACACACACCCCGACACACACTTTGGTCATCAACTCAAACACAGACTCACACACACACATAACACACATTTGTCTGACAATGCCTCTGGGAGCCCTCAATGTTTTTAAAAACTAAACCCTAACAGCCAAATAGCCCTGACATGAGAAAACGAGTCGCTGAAATGTCCTTCTTTCGTTTAAAGCTTTATTTAAGAATTTATTGTCATTACACAACAATTTACATCAGCAATCACTGGTAATGAAATTCTTAAATCTCAGGCTCCCTAAACAGTGCTAAAAAATACTAACAAGAATAGAAACACACAACAAAAAATAAATGAGAAATAATAGTAATAGAGTAATAAAATAAAGACCTTAAGAAATAAATGATAAAATTAAAATATAAACTAAGTAATTATGTACAACTGAAGCCAGGGGGATTATTATTCTGTTGTAATTCTTATTTCAAACAATAAAAGTACATACTAATTTATTGAGTCTTGGGATTATTACTTAAGTCACATGAGTTAGCAATTTGGAGGTTATGAGGTACTGTCAAGGTTAATTACCTGAAATACCTCCCTACAGTCAAAATATTGTTTAGCAGACTGTATCTTAACATATGGACATCTCACTTTTCAATTCCTATTTGATTTCGGTTTTAACAAAAGAATATTAAGTAAAGTTATTATCAGTCGATGTCGCGTCTGACCTGCTTCATCCTCCACACTGCGGTCAGGAAGCAAAGACAAGACTTTGCAATCTGCTGGTTAAACGCTTTGCATGGCGTTTAAACATCAACGTACACACTGGAACTTCTCCACTCCACTTTCCAGCCGCATTTTACCAGCAGTCATCAAGAAAGCAGACACCCACTTATGTTCAGCATAGTCCTCTGCTCTGCTGGTCACCAAGAACCACTTGAGCCACAATTTCCAGTATTCGTCATGGTTGTTCTTCGCCACCTTGAAGCCCCTTGAATGTCCCCACTTTTTAACATAGTTTTCGTATGAGAAGGTGGGCTCTTTCCGAAAATGCCCTCTAACTTCTAATTGTCCCTTATGTCTCTCTCTTTAAAAAGGATGTCCTCAATCTTCAAAATGCCTCTCAAGGTCTTCTAAGATTGAAGTAACACACACTAACACACCACCCCTGCTGTGAGACAAAGCACCTCCTCTTCCGGCTGATGGTCTCGCTCAGAAACAGGCTCACTTTCTCAATTACCCTTTTTCCATTAAGGGCCCGCGTTGAGTTCTGTTTCCCAGCATGGCGCCGCCCCACATCGAACCATTTCACAACAAACCTCATGACCTGCGGTGCCTCTACGGCGATCTGTTCTCACAGCACCCGCGAATGTCTGCCAGTGCATGACGTGAACAGGCGCGGGTTTACTGCGGCAACTGGAGAGAGGTTACAGAGGCTTTGATGAAATAATGAGTAAAATAACATTTTGAATGCAAAGTTCATGGGCATTCACATGTCAAAACATAATAATCTATGATATAACTTTAAAGGAAAAAAAAGAAAGCACTTGACATTGAGTCAAAGAAACTAAATTACCTTGAAAATGTTAAAAAAAAAAAAAAGTTATAAAGCAGGGTAGCCTTGCTGTAAGGAACCACTCAAACAGACATAAAGCTATACTTTTCAAAGAACATACTCAGAGTGGAGAGACAGCTTGCAGTGAGATATGAGATCAGAAAAAACAGCATTCAAAGAGCTAAAGGATATCTCGACTGTGGCAGTTTATAAAAAATCATATAAAATTTCAGATCGCTTTTGCTCAAAATATTCAATCGTGCTGCAGGAATTTAATAGTTTGGTCTCATGTTTCCACTTTGCCCTTTGTTAAAGTTAAACTCACGTTATCAGTGTAGTGGCTGCAGGTCAAAAACTAAACTCTGAAGAATGAAATGAAAGATTTTTTGTGCTGTGAGCGGTGGACAGAACTGCAGGAGCTGTCGTCAAACTTTTTTTTTTCACTGAGCAAGCTTTTTCATTGACAGGACAGAGTGCAAAAACACACACACTCTTTTTACCGCTGTGGGTGAGGGACACGCTCTTACACACAAACACACAATCAAACACAACTCTGAGCTGCTACCTTTAAAATCTTGTTTGCTGTGGTTCTTGGCTGAAAAGTCTGCCTCCCTCTGTGTCTCTCAGACCGAATCGCCCAGAACAGGAAGACCATCGTGTGTCCGATGATCGACGTCATCGACCACGACAACTTCGGCTACGACACGCAGGCGGGTGACGCCATGCGAGGGGCGTTCGACTGGGAAATGTACTACAAACGAATACCCATCCCTCCGGAGCTGCAGAGGGATGATCCCAGCGAACCCTTCGAGTGAGTCACACACACTTAGATTAAACAGATTATGGTATTACCGATCAGTCTATTAAATCTAATCCACGAGGTGAAAATTACCACTCATGCGGTTTCTTTCCAGTGTCAACTCTGACTTGAGAGACTTGTCAGAATACGAGCATGTTTGTTTTGGGTGAAAATGACAGCTCCTGAAGCCGAGCTGAGTTCAGAGATTTCATTTCATTTCACTCCAACAAGCTTTACTTTAGCATCATCTCCCCTCCAGCCCAGCTGATCTGTGATGGGCTTCTGTCTGATAAAACCGCACATTGTACGTCATTTAACGTTCAGTGTTGATGTTTCCTTGGTAAGGATGGTCAAAGAACGTAGAGTGGGGCAATTGTGACAAAATAGCTGCTTTTCTCGTCATTTTAGTTGCGTTGACACTGGTTAATTACGACAGACTATTCTGACATGTTGCTGCGTGTTAATGACGTGTATATGGTCTTTTGACGTGTGTAATATCTGCAAATATGATGATGCCCTTTAAATTATCAGCAGATAAGAAAACAGCGTTGTGTGTGATTACGTTGTCCAAAATGACCTGAGAAGTAATTAAACTCAACTAACACTGAGCCCGCGAGCTGCTCTGTGAGGCGTGACGTTTGCACAGTGGTGCTTTGAATTTAATACTAATGTCTGCATGCTAATGTGCTCACAATCGCAACATTAAAATAATGATGTTTAGCAGGTAATCATAATTAGGTTAGTGTGTTGTGTTAGGAATGCTAACAATTTCAGCACACATAATTAAAAATACACTACAGCAGAAGATAAATGAAATGTCATTAGGTAGGTAGATAGTCAAGTATTTGGTCATAAATATTTTTTTCTAATAGCTGAACATAATAACTAATGAAAATAGGGCTAGATTAAAAGTAAGTCCATCACCAGAGTTATTAAAACTCAAACTCTGTGGCAATTCATCCCTAGAGGTTGAGGAGACATTTAACTCAAAGCCACAAATCTCATCATGGCGCTGGAGGAAAAGTCAGGAGATCATCAAAGTCGGAGTAATAAAAAGAGTAAACATGAAGAAAATCCTCCTCACTGAACTTCTGCCAAGCATCAATAGGACATGTTGGCTGTATAAAATTTGTGCCAATCCATGAACGAGATGGATTGACACTGACGAAAATAGACGCTGGTGGTGCTTGAGGAAAAAATGAGTCATCGCTGGAGTCATTAGGTCATCATGGATAACTCATTTCATGGCTTTCCTTTCCCATTACGCTTTCATTTTTACTACTGTGAGCCCTGCAGGGGGGGAAGTAGTGCTCGTACACTAGATAGTACAGTGGAAATCAACACTGCCCCCCTCCGACCCCCCAGACCACCACCGAGCAGCCACTTTGCTGGTGCACTGCGGAG
>JBAJHX010000067.1:19771251-19813174 GCA_037176925.1 Amniataba percoides | reverse complement strand
GTGTCAACAAGAAAAGACCAGACAAAACTTCCTGCTGTAGATATTTTGATGTTTCAGTTGTCAGAGGCAATGATTTACGGTTGTGTCCTTGCCTTCTTGCTGAATTTTATTCGTTTGTGAGCTGCAAATGAATTACAATTTTTTTTTTAAGGTTTTCTGGAAACTGGAATGTGATGCTGCAATGGCGAAAGTAAATGTTAGAGCTTTTAAAATAGTGTGTGTGTGTGTGTGTGTGTGTGTGTGTGTGTTGCAGATCGCCGGTGATGGCAGGTGGTCTGTTTGCTGTGGACAGGAAGTGGTTTTGGGAGCTGGGAGGATATGACACTGGGCTGGAGATCTGGGGAGGAGAACAGTACGAGATCTCCTTCAAGGTAAAAGCGATCAAATCACGAGATTCAAATAATAAATAGTTTTATGAGCTACTGAATTAATTACAGTTCAAGACTCAAATGTAATTAATTCATTGTTTATAACCCACTGTATCATTACATACTTATTTATTTTGCAAATTAATTTATTAATGGAATTTATTGTACTTTCTCAACATGCTGTAACCACTCATTCTGGCATTGCATCATGGTCATACACACAATTTTAATTAAATATGTCCTTTTGGATATCAATACTCAAAAGCAATGGTACCCTTCTAATTTTGGCCTCTCAAATCTACACTGAACATCCCCTTTAAATAAAGGAAATCTTGAATCTTGAATCTTTTAGAGGCAGCAGACAGTTGATGGGTGGTTGGTTTCCTGTTTTCTACCAGTGGGCAGTGCTGTTTTCTTGTAAACATTTCCCCAATCTTTCTGTGACCTCAGCCAATTAGCTTTTGTGTGTAAACCGAACCAAACATTAGCCATAGCCGTGCAGGATCAGAGCACATTCTTATAAATTATGAATAATATTGATAACAGCTGTTGGAAGACACAAACAATGTTGTGTCACTGATGACAGGAAAGTCAGGTCAATAACGCTCATATGGATTCCTTCAGAAAGCAACGACAAAACATGTTATGTGGGTTCAATGCCAGTTGTGACTGTTGATAATACAGAACACATTAAGTAAAAGGAAGAAAGGTTCAGTAACCCTCTTTTGTGTAACGCTCTATACATGCGAGAACTAAGGCGCTACACAGCCTGATAACGTACGGCACATCTCCCGAGTGTTTGCGGTGAGGTTGAAATCTGACGCCGGACTATAAATCAATTCCTGCACTAGTGGCACCCACGACTTCATCACACCACACTGTGATGCAGACGTACAATTCCACCTTAACCCCCAAAGTGTAAACAGTAACCCCGTGCTTGAGTCTTTACACCCCAAGCAAAAGGCGAGGATCATTGACATTTAAAGCTGCGAGTGTGAAATGAATGATAGGCCTCGACTAACGTTGGCCATGACCCAGTGTTGAGCCTGGCGTGAAAACCTCTAATGTTTTAATACTGTTTTGAAGCTTTTCATCTCCTTTAAGTAATTACTGAGATAATATCCCATACCAAGGTTATTATTTTGGCCAAGATTATCATACTATTAAATTTTGCTATCAGCACATGCCTAGCTGTCCCTCTTAAGTCTACTTTATGCCCTCAGATATTCAATTTGGTTTCCTTTTTATTAAGATCCCCATTAGCTGATACAGCGCAGACAGCCAGTCTCCTGAGGTGAGAAGATTAACAGGCTCTCATACTAATCCTTACAACCAAACTGCCGCTCCCACAGACAGCCAGGCCCTGCTCGCATGTGAAACACAATCACTTCATTCACTGGTAGAGTTAATCTAAAGCTCCATCCCGGTCACACTGGTATGGGAACATCGAGCATTTCCAACTCACACACTGAAATAATGTCGGTGATATGACCTCACAAGCCGAGTGAGAGGGTTGCGCGAGTCATAAAAGCGATGGTGTATTTTTTTTGGGATATTGCTCCGGCAGATTGGAGTTTCAGTTATGCAAACATTTCTCAGAGACAGAGCTGCTCTGGAGGCAGAAATAATTAAACCTCCATGGATGGAGCCAGAAAAAAATGTAGTTATTCAGAGTAAAAGTTAGCTAACTGGCAAACAGTTGGCAGAGGAAAACTTTTCTAACAGCATACATTAAAAAATAAATTACTTCATCAGGCGCTGGATCTTTCTGTTGCACAGTAATGCACCAGCTTTTTCACTAACTTCATAGTTAATGTAATGATGATTTTTTTTTTTGCAGCCTGCTAACATGTAAAGTAAACCTTCTTTGAAAAAATAAAGGGCTAGTCCGTTCCAATTGATACAGGAGGGCATATTAACCTTGAAGCATCCTGTTTCATCCTGACTTTAATTTACTCTTTTGCTGCAAGCCTTTGCCCATGGCTAGGTCATTATTATTAATGCAGTTGAAGCAAACACATGACAAGACCCACAGAAATATAACACTGAACTGTATGCATTCATCTTTTATTTATTCAAAGACACCGAGAGAGACACCATCAGAGACAACTCAAATTTTGGTTGCACTTTGAGACAATGCTGGATTTTGTCTTGCAGGAGTATGTTTTATTCATACGCTCGGAGTGAATTCTGTTGTTCTGTAGTTACTCTCTATGAGCGGCGCTATGTACTATCATGTGATCTGACTCCCTTCACCGGTGGTGAAAACATCTGCAAAAGGTCAGAGAAAGAGAGAGAGAGAGAGAGAGAGAGAGAGAGAGAGAGAGAGGTTGTGTTGTGCTGCAGAGACAGCAGTGTCCACACAGGGTTATGAGGACTTGTTGGCCTAGCTATTGCTGATTTTGTTTTTTTTTTTGTTTTCTGTAAATTTCCAAGGCTTCCATCTTGTCAGACCAGAAGATGCCTCATAGTCCTCTCCTCTCATAATTCTTTTCATACCAGATTCTACCACACCATTCAGAATCATATTACAGTGGGCTTGATGTTGCTGGTATACAGATGGATCTCTGTTTTAAAGAAATAATTCTCAGATTTTTTGGCTACTCAGATGAATGTTTGTAGATTTTACCTCAGGAGCACAGTAATTAGAACAATGTGTTCACATCTGTCACTGTGCTGAAGTCAAGCTGAGGTCAGGTCATGGCGGGGACAGAAGGACTCCCACTGTCTCGACACCCTGCCGAGTTTCATGTCTACACCTTGAAGCTGCATGTAAAATATGTATGTTTCATGCTCCGCTATTACATGTCAACACTCTTGAACTCCCAACAGCTGAGCCTGCCTCCAACCTTCAAATGGCAAAAATTTTATTTCCATATTAAAGGACTTTAGTCTGCAGAAACAATTCGGAAGCCCCCCCACCTCCTTCTCCTCGCACTTAACGTGTTTGTTGTCATGTTTAAATCCAGCTTTTCATTTCCCCACTTTCCATTTTGCCATTGTCTTACAAAACAAAACCCCTTTTCCATCTGGCATGCTTCTCTCTAGGTCTTTCTCCCTTTCCTCATCCTCCTCATTGCCTCCCTTTTTTTCTCGAGGGTTATTTTCAACCACAAGCCAAGAAACAGAATCGTCACTATTGTCTTCATTATAGTTGGAGGATAACAATGAGGAGCCGCTGCAGCATGCGTCTGGTATGTGAGACAGATGAGGGAAAGAAATAGAAATTATATAAAAATGCTGGAAAGGAAGGTTTTGTTTTTTGCACATCAGGTTGCATAAAAATATTCAAATCTTATTGTGTAATTTCAGTATTTCAAAGAGACAGCATGCATTGTTTTTGCCTGAAAAGTTAACAGGGTTTTTATTTTGCAGCTGTCAGTACCATTGTTTCTCCAATACCAACAACATTGAACATTTTCACATAATACTGTACCAATGACTTCCTCCAGTGGTTCGCTCTTTCTCTAACCTGACCCTGCTGCACCGGTGAAGTAAGGTCACCATATCATAATATAATGTCTTTTATTCCTCCACTATCCTGCCATTTCATCTTTATTGCCTCTCCCTCTGAAATTCACTCCTCTCTCCTCTTAGTCTCCAAGGATTTATAAGCCTGTTAGAACCACTGTACTTCACGCCTCTTTCTTCTTCAGCCATCAGTCTCATCTCGTCATCTCCTTAATCGTCTCCTTCCTTCACCTCCCTTTACCTCTCCACTGCTTTTTTGCCTTTTAATGTTAAGATGGACAAAGCTTCTCAACACGACGGAGATCCATCTAACTAAAAAGAGCTGTCTCCCTTTCATGTGTCTCTGCTCAGGTGTGGATGTGTGGTGGTCGGATGGAGGACATCCCCTGCTCCAGGGTAGGACACATCTATAGGAAGTACGTCCCCTACAAGGTCCCCGGTGGGATCAGCCTGGCAAAGGTAGTTCTTCACACAGTGTGCCTCTAAAGTGGATGAAAAAGCACAACACAGCACATCAGTCACACATTTCCTCACAATTCTTCTACAGCGATTTAGTGTCATATCAGCTCTGTTACATGTGAGCTTACATTATATTAGAGGTATATTTAATGTGTAAGACTGACATAATGGCATAATTCAGGTCCTGTGTTTTATAATAATGTGAGTTTGGTTGGCAGAAAATGGATCTTCTGTCCAACACTCCTTTTGAAGTCAGTATTTGTAATGCACGGCATGGAAAGTGAGTGATTCAAACATCAAAATGAATGAAATAAAAGCAGCCACCAGTCTAAATAAATGACATCCAGCAATCAATGATGAGCAGAACCAAGTTAGCTTAACAGGACAGGAACACACTGACACCACAGGAAACTATGCAATATGTGATACGAACCCAATAACAACATATGCATGCAATGTTTTGATAAATGCATTCTGTATCTTTTAAAATTGGACTGGATGTACCAATTTTGGTGTATCAAAGTGATTTTATAATTACTTTCATAAAGTTATGGGCCTAAAAAAGTGAAAGATTAAAACAAGAATGGCCAAAACTAATGCTGCAGAGATAAACAGATTTTTAGAACTTTGTAAGGGCCAAACTCCAAAAGCACTCGACCTTACACTTTCAAAAACATGACTGATAAACATCCACAATGTTAAATTTCAGTGCCACCTCGATGACAACACCAGAGTCTTTTTTTTTTTAGAGTTATCAAAGATCCCCCAGAGCCACAGAAACATTATCTGGCTGAATATAACTAACCTGATTTGTAAACTGACTTCGTGTAGAAACTGTGGAGTTTAACTGAGTATTACTTTAAGATAAGTTTGTTCTTTGCTGCAGTTTTATGTGATTTTTACACGAGTTTTCGCTTCAGAAGATGCAATAGTCATTATCAAATTCAGGGGAAAAATAAACTTGACCTTTTTTTGTATTAATATATGATATTGTTATATTAGATAAATACAATTCTGTTATTTTTAAGCTGGTACACTGGTTCATTTAAATATTTCCCTTCACTGGGTTGGAATATTACAACGCCATTGTCAGTATTCTGTAGCTTTTAAAAGGAACAGACCACAAAGCTCATTCACAGCAACAACACAGTATCTCCCATGTTTATAATAGTCCATTTATTTAAGCAGTTCCTCTTTATTGTATGTCTCTTTTTATTCTTTTAGTCCCTTTACAAACCTTATCAGTGAGGCTTTCTGATTAAATAAACAATAAATGAAATCCAATTATGCTCTTGCAAAATTAAAAAACGACATCTTATCGACAAAACAGATTTTAACTTTATTAGTAATCTGTAATATTCACACACAGGACTCTTCAGCATTTGAATCACAGTTAAATTAATTCACAAGAACAAGAACAAAAACAGCACTTGCCATTGTGCTGTGCTCAAAAATTACTCAACATGAAACCAAATGTATTTCAGGATATCTTCACTAGGGTCAGAAAAGTAATCTTTTTCATGCAAACACACACACACACACACAAAGAAAGAGAGAGTGAGCACAAACACTGCAAAGCCAACTTCTGTGTCCTTGAACTGCAAGAGTGAAAATGAACTTGCAGCTGAATAAACTGGCTAACGACGTTTGAGTCAGGTACATGCATGAACACTACACACATACATCAGACACATAAGACACACACATGCACTGTACACTGCAGAGCCAGCATAAAGTGGTGCAGTATGACAAATGGCAGCGTTTTTTGTTTCCTTTGTCCTCTGCTCCATACTTCCCTCCTTCTCCTCTTTGCACAAGAGCATTTTACAGTCGGCTCAGCATCCACCAACGGCGGCAGACCACCGAACGGGAGGCAGCAGCACAGTCTATCCGCTATCTACAACTTATAGGCTCTGCAGGTGTTACTGTGAAGAATGAGCTTAACTTTCTTTGTTCCTTGTATTCTTTAAAGTACCTACACAGAATGAGAAATTGTCTGAAAGTGCTAAATCATCTGGGCTACAGCCGTACAGCGTTCATTATGTATGCCTCTACCACAGCCTGGATCTTTGCTCAGTTTGGCCCAGCATGCAACTGAAAGGCGCCGGCGTTTGTTTAGATTTTTTATTCTGGCCGGCGGCCTTTAAGCTGGACCTCGGTGGAATGCTGATGGTCCTGAGGCGACCTGACCCTGCAGATAAAGGAGAGCATTTACATGGAGGTACTTGCTCTCTGCATGGATTTAGAATAGCTGTTTCATTATCAGAGTTATGTCTCCTTGCTGTATCCTTCGTCAGGGTTTGTTTAAGTGCTGCAGGACTGCAACTAATCTCAGAGACTAAAGGTCACAGTCAGGGCAGACTCCCTGAGAGCAATCCATGTTACTAACATCAGGCTATGTAAACATTTATGTTCACAAAACACTCCAGTGTGGTTGCAGGAGATCATCCTTCCTGCCAGGAGCTGGTGGATTTTGTGTTTATTTGTGGGAGGCTCATATACATCTTGGGAGACTTCAGCATACCTGCCAAGGAAAGTATGCTGCTTAGTGACTCAAGCTATCGACTCTCTCTTTGATTTTGTTCTTCAGAATCTAAAGCGTGTGGCAGAGGTGTGGATGGACGAATACGCCGAGTACGTCTACCAGCGGCGGCCCGAGTACCGCCACCTGTCTGCAGGAGACATGACGGCACAGAAGGAACTGAGGAACCGGCTCAACTGCAAGAGCTTCAAGTGGTTCATGAGCGAGGTGGCCTGGGATCTGCCCAAACACTACCCACCGGTGGAGCCGCCCGCCGCAGCGTGGGGGGAGGTGAGGATTAGTCAAAGTTACTGCCAGATCCAAGATAGGTGTTAGATTCAGAGGTTATATGCAGAAGTAAATTTACAGAAAAACAAACACAGATGGGGAAATACCCTTGCATGCACAACAATAACAAACTATTATCTTATCTTAACTTATTACTTAAAGATATTCTTATATTAGTGTTACCATAAAGATTGTACCTCTGTTCTGGTCAACACCAGTGAATCAAACTTTATTTGAACAGCACATTTACTGCTTTCAGAGACTTAATGATCTATGTACATGCACATTGCTCTGATATGTGTGGGAGAGTCATCTGATAATAATACAACACTAACACATTTATTTAAGGTTAGTTCATGACTGTTGTCTACTTTATTATTGCAGAAATAAAAAAAGACAAGCTGCAGGTTAAAAAGAAGGAGAATCACAATATCAAAGGAAGGAAAAATGTATATAACTGATATTTAGCTAAAAGCAAAGTTACAACACTTTTTTCATCCTTACTTTAACAAATGTCAGCGATTTCTACTTCCCCTTAAATCTTATGTAAAACATTTTTTTAATGCCCAGAGGCTGCTTCAGCAAGTCTCAGAACTATCATCAGGTCAGAGATGTAGAGTATTTACAAATCTCTGAACCACTTTACCACTTTCTTTAACTAATACTAGAATCTGTGAGTGTGTGTGTGTGTTTATGTGTTTTAGTGGCGCCATTACAAATATACAATCATGAATATAAATATCAATAAGCATGAGTCTACTGTGCCTTTCTTGAATAAAACAGAGATGAACCATAGGTTTATAAGTTGTTATATAATAACAAATATAATGTTGTCCAGACATGTGTTGAAAAATCTCATAATGCAACTAAAGCAGTGGGATGATCCTGAAGCTGGACACCTTTTCTCTACCTGTAAAGCTGTAGCAGGGTTATATGTATTGTTATGAACGAGGTTTACACTGGACTGTGTGATCTGTGTGTGGAACAACACTGATGTGCGGTGCTCAGGATATAAAGGTGCATCGCAAAGAATCTATCATGTTCAATTCAACAAAAGGTTTTTGACTATTAGACAGTTAAAAATGAAATACTGGTGGATGTTTTCCAAGTTGAAAGCAGAGGGGTGTGCATCAAGCTGGATACAGTGATGCCAAAATTCCCAGAAGTAACAACAAGAAAGACAGGAAACAGTGATGAAACATGTCTGCAATAATACACGACTGTTGCTTTCTCCTCCTGCAGCTATCATCAGGGCATCCCGGGTGCACACCCGGGGGCCAGACCACAAACACTGAACTGCTGTGGATGCACACTGAAAAATGATTATTTTACATAGATTCTTTGAGTTAAAAATACAGGGGCGTGAGAAGGCTTTCATCCACCAATGAATAAAACAATATCACCTGGGCATGTGCTACGACTGCATATAACTACAGAGCTAGCAGTGTGTTTCAGTGACCCCACAGTCATCTGTTTGTGTGTGTGTGTATTGTAGATACGGAACATGGGCAGTGGGATGTGTATGGAGATCAAACACTTTGTGTCAGGGTGCCCCATCCGCCTGGAGAGCTGTGTGAAAGGGCGGGGCGAGGTGGGCTGGAGTCACGGACAGGTGAGGGTCATTCCTTATGCTTTTATTTTCTCTGGATAAAATGTCCCGACCTGCAAGGTTTCTGTACAACACTGCAGTTGTGCTGTATAGTTGGAGTGCTGCACTGTTTATATTTCATCTGAAAGGTCTGTGACATGTGAAAATGCTCGAGCACGGGTTAATGCTTACATTTGCCCATTGGCCAGTTCTATCTCAACTCCTGACTTGAGCCGGCCGCTCGTTTGGTGAAAGATTTTGTTTAAAATAAAAATTCTTTGCCAAAGGGATTGAACTTTTGTGCATAAACTGGCTGATCATTTAGCCACACTTTAATATCATGTTATGTAACACAGCTGCCAATATACTAATAGGCTGACATGCTAAACATGACTGTAAAAGGGCAATTAAGCATTAAAGTTAACATGCATGTACAACCTTTGCGTGGTAATACGCTAAATGTTACCCGCTAAATGTCAGTCAGGATTGCACATGAGTACATGTATGATGCAAACTCTGAATACTGCTCCTTATTGAGCCTCATTATTTCTTACCAACAGCAAATTTACAGTGAATACCTGCACTATTGTGCTGTAAAGATGCACAAAAAATAAGTCTTCACCACTTGTGCAACATGTGACATACTATCCTCTGATATGGGAAAAACATAGTGAGATGTAAAAAGACTTAAAACAGAAACCTAAGGAAAAGAAAAAGAGGGTCATGTGGTCTGTTTCAGTTAAGATGCGTTCTCTGCAGGTGTTAACATTCGGATGGAGGGAGGATATTCGCGTGGGCGACCCAATGCACACAAGGAAGGTCTGCTTCGACGCCGTCTCCCACAACAGCCTCGTCACCCTGTATGACTGTCATGGGATGAAGGGGAACCAGCTGTGGCGCTACAGAAAGGTACGGCAGAGTTGACTTCTTTCTAAACGTTAGTATTTGTTATTTTCAGCCTTCTGACTGTGTTGCTTGTGTAATTTCATTGGCCAGTAAAGCATAATATAATTCAGTACCTTGAATAACTCGTGTGAAAAGTGCTAATCATTACGACAAACCAACACATATCACCCAACCCCGTCCCCTCAGACTTGGAGAGTTTTAGTCTCTATCATCTCAATGTTTTGGTTCAGATTTACCACAGCCGACTAGCAGCTGGTAGCTACAGGCACCGAAAAAGTACCTCCTCAGTACCAAATAGTTGATGGGTAGATGGGTATTTTTCAGTAGGAAGAGAAACAGCTCAAAGTGAATATAGATGAATATCTAACTGCAGCAGTATCAGCTTAGGGTTTTTTAAATGAATGAAAAATGATGATACATGTGCGTGTGACAAATGCTAATCTGCCAACCAAATGAATTTATTAATAATTAAACCACAATGGCAGGTTGTGCAAAATATTGTTATTAAATACATGAAGTAGAAATCATGGTCTGAAGACAAATGTGCACAGTGTGATATGTAAGCTTGACTTTACTGTGAGAGCTAACTGTGCATCATGCGTGTGGGTAAGGTCAGAGAGAGGCTGCATTCTTTCTTCTTAGACTATAAGCAAGGTTAGGGCCATGCATCATCATAAATAATGCAGAAATCTCATTTTAACAAGGTCAGGGTTGGACAACACTAAACCTATCCTTTGGCTCGCTTTGCTTGTATTACTCTGATTTGGCCGTGTCCAAGAATGAGTTTGTTTCATCATAATACTGAATGGAAGGAAACATCCAAGTCCTGCAAGGACATGACATCCTTTTCCACATCTCCGATCAGAGTACTAAAGGAAAAACGATCCAAGGCCGTTCTTTAATCCTCAGCAAAGACTCCTGAAGTGGCATCTTAATGAACCCTTCTGTTCCCATGTTTCTTTTTTTCTCATATTTTTCAAAACTAAACTTGAAGGCTGTTGCACATTGGTAAAAAAAAAAAAATCTAAGAATTCCAAAAAGGAAAGCTAAATCTCCACCTCATGACACTGCCTCTGTGGATTCTGGTGATATATGAAGTTCTCCATAATAAATAGTGAAGTGTAGTTCTTCACCCTGTTTTATTTGACGTAAAATGAGATGTATCCTCTTTGTCTGTACTTTGACGTAGTTTTGATTATAAATTGCACAAGATGCGACAGCACCATGGAGCTATAAACATAAGAAAATCTAAACACCCCCCCCCCCCAAAAAAAAAACAAAAAAAACAAACAAAAAACAGTCAGTATTGTGTGAAAAAGATTCAACAACAATTTGACAAGGTGTGAGGTGAGTGTATATTATGTTCTGTGCATATTGATTGTTGGACATCGAGGGGAAAAAAATGGTACTAGCATCCATTTATTGCCATAAATCATTGCACATGTTTCACAAGTTTTTTCTGCGCTGCTGGACTGACCTGAAAGTACATTATAATGAAAAAGTTGCTTTTTATATCTCCATGTCCCTTCTGGGGCTCTGTAAAGCTTCTTCATATCAAATAAATACCCTGTAAAAAAGGTTTCCTACTTCTGTATCAAAGAGGCTTAACTCCTCTCCTCCCTGCAGGATAAGAGTCTGTACCACCCCGTCAGTAACAGCTGTATAGACAGCAGCCCGAGCGAGCGGCGGGTCTTCATGAACACGTGTGACCCCTCCTCTCTGAGCCAGCAGTGGCTGTTTGAGAGAACCAACGCCACCGTGCTGGAGCACTTCAACCGGGGCACCAACTGAGGCCACTGGACGGTGAAATGAGGCGTCTTCCAAAGAAAAATGACAATGAAACAAAGATCACCTTTGATCAGGTGAATGAAACAATGACTTATTTTATTTTACATTTTTGTCAGTGAACAAAATGTTGCTTTTGTTTGCTGCCAAATGCATATTTCTGTACATAGTCCCCACATGCAGTGACTGAATGCCACAGACGGGATGGGGGTGTCTGAAAGCATTTAGACAAAATAACACATCGATTGTCCTTGTCTTTCTGTGGGATTCTTTGACAGAGATAAACGGAATTATTCTCATTCTTTGTCAGCTTTTTCTTACCAAACAACACACTGTCTGAGCTGCTGAAACATATCTGCTCATTTTTTCCTCCTCCATGTCTCACTGATGTCCACAAAGGAATCTACAAGTGAACAACGTGCTGCGTCAGAAACATTTCCCATGGTACAGCTGTGATCTGGTGTGTTTGCTGGGAGCTGAAGAGCTGGTCAGACCACACGCAACAACTTCTAAAAGACAATCAAACAGCACGAGCTACAGATAAGGAAGGAGGTAAAAGAAAGACACACTTGTGACAAGCAGTCTGTTAAATTAAGTTCACTTACCTCAAAATGCTGACAACCATATTAAAATTTATTAATAATTCACTGTCCATATTTTTTTCTTCATCAGGATCGGAGAACCACGAGGAAACCTGATCGTCCTTCAGAGCTCTTACAGACTTAAGTTTGGACCTCAAGAGTAAAAAATTTGCAAAGATGCTTCTGTCTTTCATTGCCAGTTAAAAACTCTTAAAACACACTGCTGGATTTAATGGACTGTCCATTCTGTGGCCTCTTTTCACCATGTCTTTCTCTGCCTTAACTATTCCAACAATGGACTTTTTTTCTGCAAGATATACCTCCATGGAAACTGGACAAAATACCAAACCTCTTTTTACAAACAATTGTTCCTGCACAGTGTGCAGACGCATTGCAAGAATATGTATTTTATCCAAGGAACAAAATCTTGTACAGACTCATCTTTAATGTACGAATATACAGTAATATATATATTTTCTACTGAACAATAAAATAACAATATTACGTATGTCCATTTCTATCCAAGATGCAAAAAGTCCTTGGTCTAAATGTTTATATTTTTGTATGTGTCCAGGTCATTTACAGATAAACTGCTTGCACAAGTTAATCACACAGATTTTTCAGAGGCAAATGTAACCACTATCCACTAATGAAACCAATGAAATGTTTGATAAAGTTGTTCGTAAATAGTTTACAATAAATGCAGATTTTTGTCCTCTGAGCAACATTTGCTTAAAACTAGTCTGACATTTAAATTCTTATATTGTTTGGTAATTTGCAGACGACACACTGCTTACACAACTTGACATGGATTCCTCAGAGGTCTGAGGAAAATATAAAGTACACACCATATCATAAATTATATCATGTTTCTTCAAAGGAGACATATCACTAGCAAGGGAAAACTGAGAAGCTGTTCATGTCTGTCATATGTAGTATACTTCATGTTTAGCCACACTAACATAATTTTCAGATGATGGATCCTAATGACTTTGGTCCCCTGACTTTTCATGTAGCTCCGCTGCGAGGCTGACATTTATGGTTCAGACTGAAATATCTTGACAACTGCTAAATTGATTGCCACAATTTTTTTAACAGTTATATAAAGTTTCATCTCACACCATCTGCAGGCTCAAAGGCTCAAAGCAAAATGTTTCAACTACAATGTGGATTTCAGTGAAATCTCGTAAAGATTCTCAATGATTTTACAAATATTTTTATAATACATGTACCAACAGACAGTGTGAAAGGAGTTAGTTAATAGTGATAAACCTACAGAGAACCATCACCTGAATCTGCATCCTTCAGTTTTACACAGTTTCATAGTGAGTTTGAACTTACTGATTAGCGATACAGCCACAACATGTTGGTTCGCTCGCACCACTCTTATGCTGTTTTCAACCACAGCAGGGAGAGAAAAACTTAATAAAAACCTATAAACCTATAAAAACCTATCATACTTCACCTGCTTACCACCAAATAGCAGACAGCTAGTTGCTCACTGTGTCAGTTTATTGGAGTGGCCTTGCTGGATACATGTTTTCATGATATCACACATCTTACTCAGAAGAACAGAAAAGAGACACGTTTTTCTACTTACTGTTGACTGCTTACGTTCAAGTGGATGTAGGCAACCATGATAGGAACGATATACCATATTAAACACTGTGAAAATGAAATTGTCTTGTTCAAATTAGATGTGCATGTACATATCCATACTAAACACATCATTTGTACTCTTATTGTTTTATATTTCTACACTTCATTATAGAGTACTAAGTAAGGGCTTGCTTAAGCATTCACCTCTCAGTTTTACTTTCTGTTTGCCTAAAATCTCCAACAGAATATTTGGTGTTATGTCATTGGCTAAGTAAAATGCCTTGTAATTGTCTGTCACTGTGACAGAAATTTACTTAAAAGTAATTCAGAAAAATCTAGTTGAAGCTCAATTAAGGTCATCAGTGCTGAGGTGAATCTCTTCCACAGCTAATACATTTACATGACAATGAAACAAAAACGTGTCATATTTCCTGAATTATCACTTGCTCTACACCCGCAGCGTCCATTCCAGCAGCAGCCTCCGCTCAGCAGCTGTATATGAGTGCAGACTTCGTATTGGAAATCTGATAAAAGCGAGGTCAAACAAACTCATCATCTCTGCTCAGGCTGTGGATGAAACCTGCACAGCCAGCTAACATTTCCACACAATGGACAGTGGCTGCTAAGGTCCAAAGATGATTTGCCACTTTCACTTTTTCATTGATATAGTGAGTCATCAACCAGAGTGGCAAATCCAATAACCCGAGTATAAGTCATGGATCTTATTGGCTCTCTAATGCCACCAGAGTCAAACAAACAAACATTGTCAGCCACTGCAGAAATTGCTCAAATATTGATATTTTACATGCAATGCTCTCTAAAATTCAGATTTTCTATTTTAGTCTTTTAAAAGTAACAAATATTTTATCTCCACATGGAAGAAAGAAAAGCTTCTCACTTTGCTACATCTGTTCATGAAATCACATACAATATATGCAGCTTCAGATTTACATACACATTAAATGCTAACAAATGTGCTTAGAATAATAGATAGGCTTCTCAAGACCCAACATTGTAAACATCAGAACACAGTACACATAATCTCACATTGGCACATCCCAGCTGTAGGCATTTTGGAAATCAACTTAATAACCAGAAAACATCTAGGACAGCTCAAAGAAGTTGTTTTGTATGAATCCTTTTAGCAACAGCCTTGATTCAAACAACTGAGATGATTCAACCTGTGCAAACAAATGCTGATGTTTAAGAGGAACCTGCATTGGAGAATAAGGAAGACTTTGTTGGACATGATGCTGTTTTTTGAGCCACTGATTGCAGCGAGGTCGTCTACAGGAAACCTCCAGAGGTTTCTGGTCTCATTTTCATATGGTTCTTAGTACACAAGGCATTTCTTTTATTTTTACAATGTCATAATACACTAAGATCTTTGTGACCACTGTCAGCTTTTTGTTGTTGCAGCTGTGGCTTCTAATTATATAACAAAATAATATTAATCATTTTAAGCTTTGAGTCAGTACCCATTGTGCCTACAGTCTGGCCTGGGACTGAATCCCCTCAGAGCCTCTTTTGCTTTAGTAATTTGCAGCAATAAGTAAGAATAATATCAGAGAAACATCAGAGTTTTAATGATTTTAATGATCACTGAAAGCGCCAACAGCAGACTAATTCGAGTGTTCAGAAACGATGGTAGACATGCTCGCTGCTGTGTGTGAAATTAGTTTGAAGTGACAGACTGTCACACGTTTTGATCAAACAGAGCTTTTTCATTAACTTTCTGCTCTTCATTGTGTGGGCTCTTCAAAAAAAAAAAAAAAAAAAAGTGCGATTGAAACTTTGACATTTCCAGCTCTAAACAGATGCAGAGACAATCAGATGTGAATGGCGGGTAATCTTCACAATTACTGCGAGGCTCTGGGAGTGTATGTGTGATACACAGTGTTTCCCAAAAGGAGGGGGAAGAGACTCGCTGTCATTTAAATTCCATTTCCAAACACATCCAGCTCCACATTCACCTCCATCATATTACGACCCTGCAAATTGCTCCTACTCCTTTTTGATGATGTGCGATTTGAACATCAGACGGCATGAAATGGAAAGATAGATGCGAGACAAAAAAAATGAAACAAAATAATGCTAATTGAATCCTTCCTTGGCTGAAAAATAAAAACACTTTTCTTTTTTTGTGTGTGTTTGTCAACTTTCGTCTGTCATATCCGGAAAATATGTTTTTAAAAATAGGTCACTTATTAGCATGTGTATAACCAGGCTAATAGAAGTATGAGCCTGGTTGGAGATGAGACTGAAGGAGTCTCCTGGTGGAGGTGCAGTTTTTTATCTCTCTCTGGGGAAAAAGGCTCGCTGCCAGCCTGACTAATAACCACACTCTCCTGGCTTATGATTCGCTCGGCCCAAGGAGTCAGGAGAGGTGCAACAGGCCCGCTAACCTATCAGCTGAATAATTACGATGTGCTCCTCCACAGGGGTTTTCCGGTGTAAGCGGCCAAGCCGTGATGCACTAATGGAAAAAATCACAGTTGCAGTGGTGTCGCGGCGTCAGGGGAACCTGAGTGGAGGTATTCAGGTCAGCTCCTTTAATGCACCTTGTTTCTTTCCTGACCTCCAGCCTTTTCACAGCTCTCTCTCCTTTCTATGAACCTCAAGCCTTCAATTAATGAGGAGGTCCTTATTTGTATGAGCCTATTCTAATTTAGCAGCTTGACTGAACTTCTGAGAACTCAATTGTGGTGCAAAATCTGCTTGTTTTGACATAATATTGTCAAAATCATATTCCAATTTAAATGTTCAAAGTTTCCATCTTATCCCTCCTGTTGTTTCTTTTTTTCCCCACTCCTTCAACATAATAGCCTGTCCCTCACTTTCCATATTTTTCTCATTATCCTTCTGGCTGTGTAGCGAATGATATTCTCCTCTCTGCAGTCTGTCTCAGGCTCAGTGACTTGGTTAAATACCTGTTGTTATATTTACATAAACCTATTCAGCATGGGTAAGTAAACTGCAGAGCGGAGCTGCAGAATAACAGCGTTTTTTTGACAGTCTGTTATTCGCCGTTTGTTGGCGACGTGCTCAAACTGCTGTCACCTCTGTCTTTGAACAGATTTATACAGCGCGCTATATATTCTGTTCAGGTTGCCTCCACCAGGCGCACGTCCAAAAGCGGTTCATGTGCAGGAGCCAAACTGCTCTTCACCGGCTCTTCGGCTGAGAGAGAGCCATAAAGAACGTCAGCCACAAATTAGAGTTTACATTACATAACAAGGTCTATCCTGTTGTTTTTGCTTTTTCAGTCCACTCACCACAAATCATCTATTTACTGCAATAATTTACTTTTGAGTGTGTTTTATTTTCTGAAAAGGCTATTCTTTTAATTTAGTTTTCTACAATGTGAAAATCATCTTGCAAACCTGCCTGGCTTCAGTTTTCTGTCACATGAACATGAAATCTGGGCCCAGAAATTGATTCTTTGGAGAGATCTGCTGCTATTTTCCATTTTAAGCCAGCTAAATCTAAAAAAGACTGTTCGCGTGCATGATGAAAAGCAACAGCACTTAAGTTTTCATGTTATTCTTTTATTTCTAACAAAGGCTGTCCGAAGTAAAGCAAGAGATATTGCAGATGTATGATAACATGATTCCTTTCTTATAAGACGATAATACAGACAGGAAATTCTGATTTCAGATTTTTTGTTTGTGCGTAGATATGTGTGTATGTGTGTGTTATACTTTTGTTCAATTTCATATTTTGTTGTACCATGGCAACTGCATTTCTTTGTGCAATCTTGTATTGTATTGTCACAATAAAAGTGAGCTTTGAGTGTTAATGTGCACGTACTGCAAGAAAGGTTTTGTCCTACTGTGTATGAAATGTGCTTATAGAAAGAAGGTTTGAACCACAAAGCTGAGAAGGAGACTACCGATGTTTACATGTTTACCTTCAGGCTGTGCATTTTGTTCACAAAGATGCTCGTCCTCGTCCTTGCATCTATGCTTGTGCAGGTAAACGTGACAAAGTTCACATTATGGATGTAAGCATCCATAAGACCTGAGATCTTTGTCAGCAGGACGCTTTGTCTGTTTCTTTGTGTTGTTGGAATTGAGGATCATTCACTGTTTTGTTTTACCACAATAACCAAGCCATTGTTCCATCACATCACTGGTTTGACGTTATACCAACTCCACCCAAGAAGAACCGTATGTAGTCGGAGTGAACAAGTCAGCAACTCCCACTGTTGCCATGCCAGAGAGAATCAGAGAGCCTGGAGAGGAGATCCATTGTGAAAGCACCTGCCAGACAGAGCAGAATCAAAGCCTGTTCCCATTTACGCTTCCTCTGCAGAGCGGCATGAAAGGAATAAAGACAACAGAACAAACAGGAAAAAAGGATGGCTCCATCCCAGCTTAGTGTGCAAACAGTATCCGTAATGACACATAGAAGAAAGCAGATAAATAAACAGGAAGGTCATTTGGCGCTGACATCAACAGACTTCCAGAGGAATCAGGTTTGGTCAGATTTCCTCACAATCTGCTTGATCATCAGAGGAATAGCGGTGTTGTAATTTATCTGCAAGAGGAGCAGCAGAATTCATATTTATTTTTGCTGGAGCTCACAAGTTTTTTTTTTTTTTGCGGGAGACTGAGACTCTTGATTTTGACTAGAAATTCTGAATCCTCTCAGCACATTGTGAAATGCCATCTGCAAATTCAGGCCGATCCGCAGTAAAAATCCGCAGTTCCTTACCTAACTGACAGGTTTGTACATGGAGGGCGGAGCTGAGGTGGATGTGACGCTTGAGTTTCTGAGATCACACACAAGTGCTCACTTGAAAGCCTGAAAGCTGAAAAGGAAACACTTTACTTTCTGCACCCCAGGGATGGCCTATCATTTTAATTCCATCTCATCTTGTTTAAAGCCACATCTTGTGGCATGTGGCATCCTCAATCCTAAATTTGAGACATTTATCTGAGCGCTTGAGGGGTTCCTCTGATAGGAAGATGACAACTTAAGAAAAATCCACCATTTTACCTCCAGTATGTCTCTGAGATGTTCACTGCACCCCAGGAGCTATTTTATGTGATCAAGTAGTGTAATTTACCCACCATGTGTGCCCATTCACACTTAAATGCTGCTTCATCTACTTCTACTTCAGTTTGTAATTTCCTACATGTGTGCCCGCACAGTTGGCACGATAATGCCTTCAAAAGTTCACCCTACTGCGGCAAAAAAGTCCTTAGCTATGTGATGTTTTTCTATATTGCCTGGTACGTTATAATGATGAGTAAACAGTCGTCCAAAATGGCAGCTACAAAATGGAGGACTCAATATTTAATTAATCTCTTTTTTGAAAGCTTGTATTACTCTTGAATCAGCCTCGTTAACTTTTTCCAAATCTATTTCAGATTTTATTTCTAGATATTTTGTGTTTTTGTTTAATAAATCTGTGAGACGTTTCATACAAGAATGCAAAGTGCTTGACAATGACAGTAATCGGCACTGAGTGCTTCACATGAAAATGAACATAGAATAAGCATGTAAACAGTGATAGACTGCTATAATTAATGTGAAATGAGATGGAAAATAAACTCTAATTGATAAAAATAAAAGTAAAAGGTGAAAATAGACCTCGAATGAGCATAAAAATGTGGAGAGAAAGCCAATAGAATTCCTTAAGTTCTTCTCTGCCTTTCTACAAACACCAAGTCTCACGCTCAGTCCACATCCTCATTTTCTCTCTGCGTCCTTTCAACCATCCATTGAAGGTAATTACTTATTTCATATCAGGCCTTCAAAGCGCAGAGGTGCTCATTCCCCCAACAATGGGATCAATCATCGGTGGGAAAAGGGAAAATATTGTAATGTATGGTAATTTGTTCTTTCCAAAAAGGCCATGACAGACAGTATGTGATGAAAGGGTCCGAAAAATCCCATATAGACCACAGAAAAGAGAAAAAAACATATTGTCCTCATTTTCCCTCACTATATGTGTGTACACAATGAGTGAATTAAACTGAAAGAAAGCTTGATAATTGAATGAAAGTACTTTAAATTACAACAATAAAAAGGGAACTGGAAGCTAAATGTTTATGCAATCAGAGTAATGTATTTGATTAGCCATCTGGACATAGAAAGGTAGAAAGAAGAAGAATACTGCAGCCCAGTCATCAAAATCAAACGGATTCATCTCCTTGGGAACATTCATTTGCTCTGTAAATTTAATTTGTCCTGTTTTAAAATAAGATTTTCAAAAAGTTCCTCTGTACTTAGGCTGAAAATGTTTCTGAGAGGAGTTTGTTCTAGGCTTGTGTCACAGCTGAATGAAGCTTCCCCATGCATGGTTTTGACAATGTGAGGACAGTGAGCAGACCTGACTCAGACCACCTGAAAGGTCAGGATGGTTTAAATCAGGTATGTATTCTGACCCCAAACCATTCAGGACTTAGGAAAAAATGTAGGAAGGAATTCCAAAGATGTGACGAGTAGAAAAGGAAGATGGTGAATCTGTAGCAGCAATGTCAATGTCAGGAGAGAGGAGTCGAAGTTTGGGAAGCTCACATGTAGAACTTGAGTTTCTGTTGTAAATTTGGGGTGTAGTCAAATAATTTAATACCAACCCTGCGAATATTCAGCTGTATGGAAATCTGGACTTTGCTTTTTAATAGTACTCTGCATCAAGTTTATAACATTGGACAGTTTTGGGCTATCAATGGCACTAAATAAAAGGTCAAGGAGTCACCGACATGATTCTGATTCATCTCCTGGAGACAACAAATATCCCAAATGAAATTTATGGTAATGAGGTTAGTTGTTTTGCAGCTATAAATTCCAACACATATCTGTATCAGTTTCACCGGACACAACCATACAGTTAGACAGCTTTAACAGCATTTGATGCAAAAACCAGCCGAGCGCACACAGAAACATTAGCAGATATGAATGCCTCACCATTTACTGCTGAACAGGAAGGATTGGAAGAAGAAAGACGCACACCCTGCTGTTTAAAATGGATTTTGGCAAGGATGAACTGACCGTTTCATCTACCATAACCGCTCTGTTATATTGTTTTCTCTTTAACTTAAACACAGCTGCAGGGGAAAGAAAACACATTTACTACATTGGTTTATTTAAAAATCCATTCACAGCAGATGCTGAGCAGAGCGTTTTCAAAAAGCTCAACCTCTGGGCTCTTATCCAAAGGAAATCTTCACAAGGGCAAACCAGTGTCTCTAAATGAAATCTTCCAACATGCGGCCTTGACTCTGAACACCCAACCTGGATGGGTGTCACATAGAGCACCTGCATTACATTAATAATGATGAACTAATTTATGAGCTTTGCAACTGAAATGAACTACTCATGTGACTGTAGGATTATAATTAGATTAGTATACAATATAAGGCATCAAATCAAAGGGTAACTCCACCTATTTAACACTTTAAAGTCCAAAGATCCAGAGGGAGTTCCTTGAAGTGTGACAAATCGCCTCAAGTGAATTGCATGAGTTGGGTCTGGAGATCACAAATTTGAAAATAAAAAAGATCTCAGAGTTTGGAGTTAGTTAGTGAGCATTACCAGACCTCTGAAGGTCTTCACCTCCACTTTAGCAGCAGCTTGAGGCTACACCCAAATCTTCAACTTAACTTTCAACGGTCGAGCTGTGTTATGAATAATGAAGGTACCAGATTTTGACAATAAAAACAGCAATGAATAATAATAAAAAAGAATGATATCATTGGTTCTGCTGTAATAGTTTTGAATATTTTTCTGTCCAGCATGAGTCTGATGTTAAATCAGTGGATTATGCAAATAAAATAAGCCATGTTATTTCATAAGATATAATCAGGCCTTTATAGACAGATTTTAAATGGGCTGCATTTAAGTTGCTTAAATCTCCCCAAAACATCTGCAGCACTTATGTTTAAATACATAAATCATTCTCTTAACCAACAGTGTTTTAAGCATTGCATCCTCTTGCTCCATTTGCCATTTGAGCTCTTGACATTAGAGCTGCATGAATTGCCCCTCATTTAGCATCAGTCATAATCACTATAATTTCAGCCCCATGGGCTTTTCATACTGCAAATTGCAGAATTTCAATCCTAATATCAAAAAGATTCATTCGTGCAGGTTTAATTGTCCCAAATTGAGCCAAATTTGCCAAGCACCAATGCATGTTGAGCTCCCTCGGAAATGTTGGATGTGTGTTCAGACTTTGTATTGTAAACATGACCTACTTAGTTCAGTTTCATCCAGCCCATAAAATTAATTAATCCTTCATGGAGAAATGTTCATTGCAGACATTAAGTCAAACACTAAAAACCTCTCTCTCACACACACACAGATGGAGTAACCTTCAGGAGCCTGCTGCATGTTCGACAGTATGAATCTGTCACATAAAGAAGCGTGAAGAGTGAAGAGCCTCTCTAATGTGCCTGCCTCGCCTCCATTCAGTGTCCCAAAAACCATCCGACTTGTCAGAGTAATTTTCTTCACTTGAAATTAGCTGCTTCTAATAAAATTTTAATTCAGTTATTACAAGCACAGTAACGCCTCAAGTGCTGCCCCTAAGCCCTGTCTGGCTTATGGAAATGTATCCGCCAGATGCACTTAAGCCTCATGCAAATGAATTTTAATTTGGTGGAAATTGGTTCTGTTCATTAACGCGACATTACCCGAGCTAGAAATGGAATCTGACCATTTGTCTTCACGCACTGACATCAGTTCAATTTGGCTCAAGGAGGGCTCTGAGGGATGACGTGGTCACCCCACTTCACAATACTCATGGGCTCCTATTGAGCCAATAACTGCATTCACACCAAATGACTTTCTGTAAAATCTCAGTGCAATTTCATCTGTTCCAGCTGCTTCAGTAATGGCCTGAAATCTATTCCAGGAAGGAGAGAAACTGTGACTGATGAAAGTTAAATTTCCCAGGAGGAACAACAGCGGCACATTAACTCACATAAGGATGCATCGAATGCATTGCTGTGAAGAAAACAGTGCATTTTGGAGTGTTTGGTGATCTTCTTTTGGATGAAAAATTGATACCCAAATAGGTGCGAGTATGTATCTCATGACAGCTTTTTAATAATCTGCCACATCGAGGTTTTTCTTTCCATCATCTGTAAGTGTTTACAAATATACAAACAGCTCGCAGCACAAGCTGTCTTCTGTTTTTACGCTCTGAAATATTAAATATTAGCACTAGTCCTCATGAATTTAAGATGGAGTCTCACATCAGCGTTGCTTTTCAAAAAGCTGTCGGCATGTTTAGTGAGGGAGGGACTCTGCGGCCCAGTGAGATATCATTACTGTAACCTGATTCAGTCGACATGTGCGTCCTGTTCAAGTACACTTGAGCACTAACCCCATGAAATTATTCATTGTCACTATGAAAATCAAAGTGTAGCCAGGTGTTTGTTATATACACTCTCAGCTCTCCATGCTGCTGCTTACCACAAACCTTAGAGTCACTCCTAAATGTACACTATGCAAAACACTCAAATATTCTGATCACTGGCATATGTTTATATCTTAATTCATACTCCTGAGCTGATGATCTATTTATGAAGTGTAACGCCTCTCTCTCTCTTTCTCAGTGAATACATGTTCTCATTGAAGAAAGAATGACATCATTGTCTTAAGATATTCAGTCATAAAATAAGATTAAGGTGTCTAACAGGAGTCAAAAGGCAGAGCTCAGTAACTGGTGAAGCAAGAACTTCACTGATGCCACATTGACTGTGATAATGATTTTACAGGTGCATTGAATGTGACAGTTTTGGTCAGGTAAAATGTGTCAGATTGTGCAGTAACAGTTTTGTCCTAGTTCGAAATGCACCTGATCCCCACACCTATCCCTGCAGGTGGTGGGCTCAGGGGATGGCAGCTCTGGGTTGTTTTTTCAGACCCCTGACCACCAGACAGACCGTCTGGTCGTCATGGTTTGACCCACAGGGCCAGCTGGGCACTCTCCAGCAAGTTTCCCCCACAGCTTTGACTCCATGGGGGTGTGCTGGTCTCCTTGATCTGAGTGAGCTTCTACAGCTTTCATTCATTAGAGTCTGATCGCAGATACAAGCAGCAATGACTTTTTTCTTTCAGAGGCAGGGTGTGGAGCTCAGACATACTGAGGGAGCTGCGGCTCCTTCATATGAAAAAGAAATCAGTTGAGGTGGCCCAGATAACGCCTGGGTGTCTTCCTTTGGAGGTCTTCCTGATACATCCCACCTGCTTGAGGCCCTAAGGTAGACCCAGAGCATGCTGGAGGGATTACATATCTCATCTGACTTGGGAACGCCTCAGGATCCCACCCGAGGAGCTCCAACGTGTTTAGGAGAAGAACGTCTGGACTTTATTGCTTAATCTGCTGCCTCTGCAGCCCCTCTATATTTTTGAAAATGCAGAAAAAGAAAAAAACAAGCTTTGGCAAAAGCATTGCCATTACCAGATGGCACCAGTGTTTAGTACGCATACTTAAATGCAGTATATGTCATTATGGCATCCCAGTGTAATTTTCTGTGCTTAAAGTCTCAGCTTCAGCCATTGTTTTCTCTGTCACTTATTGTTGCATTCTGATTCTTTAATCAGCTGCCATATTGAAAGAATTTGCTCTTAAATTTTAGGCAGTGTCACATTTTTGTTGGTGCCTTCAGACATAAACAAGTATTTAAAAGTCATTTTCTGGTCCATAGTGGAGAGTTTATTCTGGCCAACAAGTCCCATTCCCCTGGCTGTGGGAGTGGAACTTAATCTAGTTTTAGAGTGCCAGACAAAGATACTGTAGTCTGGATTCTCCCAGAATACATTAAGCTGTCTCATGCTTACGGTGTTGGAGGGCATTGCTAATCTAAATATGATGCTTATCAGATTCTTTACTGATGTTTGAGATTTATAATATGAGATTTACAAATTTACAGATGTTGAGATTTGGTTTTCCAAGCCTGACTGACACGACTGACTACGCACATAAACCCTGCAAGAAGGGCACCTCAGAAGGATGGATGTGTGTATGTAAACCACAAACATCTTTATGTCTAAATGGTGTCGACATATATAGTGCATAATGGTTGCACACATAATTCATCAATCAAATGAGTGCAAAGAGAAAACCACAAATCTAATGGATGTCTTCTTGGTAAAATAGCTGTGCCATATTTTTTTTTATAGTTTAATTACTCATAGGTGTATCCCTTTAACGAATCTGCAGGCTGTGCAGCATGTGCTCTATATCACACATGCTCATGTTGGTATGCAGCGATGCATTGGGTTTTTAGAGGCAATGCGACTGGGCCTGAAAACACAAGAAGGCAGATTACTCTGTCAACCTGTGCTGATTTATGGCAGCTTCCATGTCCTTGAAGGAAGAGTATTATTTTATTGACTAAGTTCACAGAAAATGATCTGACACTCTTTCAGCTTGACTGTATTATAATCAGTTGTATTAATTAATATCCTCCTGTGACTCCAACACAGCAGCTGTGAAGACATGCGTTGGTGAACGACCAGCGGGGGTGGTAGCACAGAGTCGAGAATGAAAGTGAAGAGGCGGCTTCCAATGTTCAGTGTCCTCAGAGAGGCATCATAGTCCTCTAAGCCACCTGAATTGGTGGTACGCATATTACTTGCAAATATATAGTTATGTAATTATAGAAAACAAAACATACCAAGTTTTACGTGTGCTTTCCATGGGTCCCTTGTGACAGGACCAACTGAGAGAACTGAGAGCTTCAATTACATCTGTTGTTGTTTTTATATGTTGCTGATATATGGACTACAACCTCTAAATAAAGGATGAAATGATCTTTTTTTTACTTCCCCAGCCTTTCAGTTTTATAAGATATAGAAAGAATTATTATTTTCCATCCACATCTATGTCATCTCTAAAGACTGGAAGAACCAACAGGGATACTTCTCCAATTAAGAGCCTCTCTGCTTCCAATATTGTATATGTGTAGTTCTGAGAGTGGACATAAGGCTTGTGTACGTGTGCATAATTTCAAAATGATTGAGATTTATAAAATAGAAAAATGCATACATATGACTTCATATCAGATACAGAGGGCCTGCATGACAATGTGGGGTATAATGAGGTGAAATTGTGCAATCAAAACATGTTAAAGTAAGTGACATACTGGCATAGAAGTTGACCTCTCGTATTAAAGAGTCTCTGACTTATTATCTGGTTATCTTATTTCAGAATTTTATTGTTCTTTAGCTTAGTGAAGAAATAGGCAGGACATGTTCAAATGTGGATCTCTATGAATTAGGCTGCCATCTTCTTCCTCTGAAGTATAAAGAAACACATGAATTAATGATGAATACAACAGGGAAAATGTGAGCAAAGCACCACACATATCGAAAACATAACGTTGAGCATATCAGACATACAATCAAGCATCAAAAAGGGAAAAACAAATCGTCAGTAAAGCCTGAAGAAGCTGATGTAAGATTGGAAAAACGTTACTGTTGGGTCTCTTTCTCCAGTTTATGTGTGACTGCCAAGGAATACCTTACACATGTAGCTTAACTGACTTAATAACAAGCTTATTTTAAACAAAATCATTATCTTTTCCTAAACCTAACCCACGTGGTTTGGGCCTTTAAGGGCTGATATCCTTTCCGCATGGTTAATAGTATAAGTAATGGCAAAAAAAAAGAAGAACTGCCGTCATACAGACAGAGGCACTGGTTTTACACCTCACAGGTACTGTTCTCTCTCTCCTCTCCACTGACAAGAATCAGTGTTATATCAAACTGTCTGTCGGCTTTCTCTGTTCTGCCAAGCCTCACAGAAGGAGGAGGCATCTGCTGAGTTTCAATCTGGTTTGCAAGAGAAAACCTTAAAAGTGATGTGGTGGGTTTAATAGAAGGGCAGCATTTTCAACAGACACATTCAAGAGATGCTCATGCAGAGCAGTGCTGACATGAGCCAGAATAAAATATTTTGAGGGATTATTTCTGCTTCTTAATTCATGCCTACACTACAGTGGTGACTCGACAACATTAGGAAAAAGACTGGTACAAATCTTCAAATTATGATGAAAAGCAATAGAATAAAGAAACACTAGGAAAGTAGAAGGTTGATTGTGTAGTGTCTCCACTGGATATTTAAATTTTACATTACAAAGGTGTAAAGCCTGATGAATATCAGTAGTGAACTAAAACTTTGCAGACTAGAAATAGTGATGTCTCGAGTGCTCTGGTGTTCTAGCCAACATGTTTGTACCACTGAAAGACACTTTGAAGAAATCTAAAAAAAAAAAGAAAAAAAATCATGAGACACCATTTATGACAAGAGTAAATTCAAACGTCAGTTTATTTTGGACAGGCTGGATGAGAGGGGCCTTTAAATTGGACTGAACTGCCAGAGAGCAGACAGCTGACTTGTGATCTGTCAGGGTTGACCTCAGTGGATGCTCTGCTGACAAACCTCATCAAGATAAAAACGCCTTCCCCCCTTCTTGCATCTGTGTAACCACACAACCTGCAGAAAACAACAGATAGTGGAAATGACAGATGGCTGCAGTGCTTCAACACAAACCTGAGAAGAGTGTCAGCGGTGAGCAGTAACAAAGTACATTCACTCAATAATGGTACAATTTCAGTGGGAGATTTTTCATTAATTTACATAAACAGAATAAATAAACAATCTACGCTTTATAAGTTTATTAAGACTAATCCCACTATTGTCAACCTTTTTTTAACTTTTGATCCCTGACAAAATCTGAGTGTATCAGTGTTCAGACGTTTGCCACATATTTTTAATTTTATTAACTGTCCAGGCCCAGAGAGCCCAGATTACCCAGTATTGTGAATATTAGGTGTGAATATATGAATATATGAATGTAATTTTGAGCATGGGAAATCTTATTTCATCAGTCATCTTATGACTCATCAGATTAATATATTTGGACAGGGCCTGACACCTTGGTTGAGAAATGTTTCAATAAACTAGCTAACTGTACATAAATCAGTTAAAACTGGCCCCACTGCAACCAGCAGCAACAGTATAATGCTCCTTATGCACTCAATAAATCTATATCAAAAATAAGTCAGATAGAATAGTAAATCATCTGCAAAGGTGAGTATGTTTTATATTATGTATATTAAGTATATTTTCTTATAATGTATCTGTACCTTTATTCAATTAGGATTTTGAATGTTGGTGTTTTGCTTGTAGTAACTATGTTTGAGAAATGTAATCCCTGACCTATGTCGAAACAGAAAATAGTTTGACCCTCTGACACCCAAAAGAAATTCTTTTAAAATGATTGCGATTTAGTGAGAGCAAACACACAAACATGTAATCATGTACATGAAAAATGTATTTGAGAGGTTAACCAAACAGCAACATTCACATTCAGATTGTTATTCACACACACACACACACACACACACACACACACACACCTGAGTACGGGCCATGCATGCTGTATTGTGTCGACACATGATTATCTTGCATAAATAAAAGACTGGAGCTGGAACGTAAACACAGCCTGCCTCCTTTCACTAAACTTGAAAAGAAGCTGTGAGCGAGGAGAGATCGACTAAATAATTAATGAGAAAAAGCTTCTTGTTTTTCTGCTCGAGTTATATGGATGCTTCACATTCCCATGAATCTGGATCCAGAAATATGATATTAGAGCTGAGGAAGACATTGAGTATTTCATCATGCAAGTGAACAGAGTGGAAATTTAACATGTTAAAACTGCTAGTTTTCATTGTCTGTCAAGCAATGTGGGACACATTTTTCACCTTTAAAGACCTCTTGAAATACAGTCGGGTGACTGACTTGATCTTAATCACAATTTGCAGAGGGATGAGAGAACAGCCCGCCATCAGTGACATTTAAGAGCCAGTGGAAAACAGTGCTGTCAGTCATCCTTTCTTATCAAATACCACCAATTCCCACTGAAGTCTAGGCTGCTTCTGAACATGTTACCCTGGAAACCTTTAGAAATACTTATTTATCATTAATGATATTTTAGGTCATTTAACATACAGATGGTGACAGTACAGAATTAGAGGAAAACATATGAGATACCACTCACTGGTTAAAAAAGGGACATCCCAACACAACAACTGCTCTGTTATCTCATGACAATGATGAAGTCAGCTGTTTCTTCTGTATACAATGTGTTAATCTAAGCGGACCATCAATGTGTGAAAAAAAGCTTTTATGTGGTGAGCAGAGGAAATGTGTTGCCAGTTGAACAGAAGCCAACAGGGAAAGTCAAAAAATAAAAGCTGTGCAAGACCCAAAGGTCACTGCTCTGCATTCCTGAGCAAAGAAGAAGGTAAAGAAGAAAGTAAAGAAGTCATTTTTTCTATACATGACAGCAGCAGATGATGACCAACAACCCCAAAAGAAACCCAAAGACTGCAGCAGGATGTGCCTGCAGGGATAATGACGCAGCCTCATATCATCGTTGTCAGCACTGCTGCATGATGCGTGCGTGTTTCTGTGTGTGTTTGTCTGCCTTCAAGCAAGGCCATGCAAAAGGGAGAGGTCAGATAGGTCACAGAAGTCACATGTGAGCGTGGGTGGGATCTACATAAGTGGGGTTCTTTTTGTGTTTCACGTGTGCATACACTGTGCTCACATCACAAAATACAGAATAACATTTCTACAAACGCCCTGTAGCCAATCGACATCTGTCATATATGTACATATAATATGTAGATACAATATATATTTATACATTATCTTCTAAAGCAACTGAGCAGATCTTGAGTTAAACCTATTTTGTCAGATTTCTTTTCCCAAGGTCAAGAATGAACCTTTCTGACTAATTTATTTAGATTTTTTCTTCTGGTGGGAATATTATACATACACAGTTAAGGAGAATGTAAAATAGGCTACAAAAGCTCAGTTTAAGGAAAATGCGTGGCAGATGTTTGTAGTTGATCATCGTGAGGCCATCCCACAATGCACCTGTTGCTTCATGCACCACCGTAACACCTGGAAATGCTTGGATTTGTTTCATACTCTGAATTTGATCTATTTCAGGCTTACTATCTTAAATATGACATAAACTCATACTGAGCTTGTTGCCATGGAAAGTCTTTTAATGGCTGAGATTTCAGGGTTTGATCCGTGAAGGTCACCAGGTGACCCGTCGCAGACGGAGATGGACGCAAGATTCCTCCACATGGCTTCTCTTCTGTCACTGCTTTTCTGGCTCATTACGCCAACTCGGCCCTCCACCCACGGGCTGTCTGACAGATGGCCGCCGTGTTGACTCCATTAGAGCCGGGCAGCCGCGAGAGTCCCGACGTAAGGTCACAGAGCAACAGGGGAGGACGGCTGGTGTCCTTCTGCTGTGCACGGTAACAGAGTTTCTACAGGCATGTGTGACAGAATGACAGCTTGTCACCTTCGACTAAACCCTCAAAAAAAAAAAAAAAAAAAAGAGAAATCAAACCCAGTTAAATATAGTATATGTGAATTAGTCACTTGAAAAATGAAAAAGGTGAAAGACAAACAGACCTGATCTTGTCTACTATATGCAATTATAACACGACAACTAAACCATTAACTTTATATGAATATCCTTCGAAGTCAGTTAGTCATTTGTGAGGATCAAGTTAAGATCAGATTATTTTTATTCAAAAGCAGGTTGAGTTAATTTAGAAAGAAAGGTAATTTCAACCAGAAATCACAATTAAATTCAAAATTAAAAAAAACATGGCTGGAAGGGTTTACATCTAGACCCACATGAGTATATTCAGTGTGGATATTTTGGCAGATACAGTTGTTAAAACATTTTCTGGCATTGCATTTCTACCTAAAATTATTTGCCGCAGTGAATTGGCAGCAAATAAAACACAATACTGAGGATCTTGGAAATTTCAGATCCTGAGCCGAGGGGCAGCAACAGAACTAGATAATTAAATTCCCATCACATAATCACAAAATGGCAATGGCACTTTTTCAGTTGTTTAATTTAATTTCACTCCCTTCCTGGTTGAGTCCAAACTGTCCATATATATTTAATTTCTTCCTCAAATAACATAATAATGCAGATATTTCCATGTGAGGCGGGCTGTTATTGTATTTTACCTGTTTCCATCAGTCTACCTCATTTCACAAGCTTTACTGAGCGGATGGGGAATTGTCCCACTCCCAACATCTATTTGCTCTGATTCAGAAACGAAGAGCCATTTGCAGCCGTTTTCCCCAGGTGCACTGGGGAACTTTTTATTAAACTTTGATCAATTAACTTTGGTAATTAAAAAAAAATTATGAATGGATGGATACATTTAATTGGGTGGGAGTCCATCAACACAGACACACACATACACACACACACATACAGTACCTGATGCAATTATAACATACTAAACACTAAAAGACTTTTTTATTTAAAAATGGCATCAAAAGGTTTTTTTCTGCAGTGTCAAAATTAGACATATCGGTCATAAAGCAACTGAAATCAACATTTAATTAATCAAAATCCGAAGCTTCTCTGCCAATTGATTTGCTTTCTCACTCAAATGTGGGAAATGTGTGTGATGCCAGTTTCAGCTTTGTAGAAACTTTTGGCATTCCAGATTTGAGAAAGTTGCGGTGAATAAAAACACATCAAAGCAGATCCTTCATACAAGGTGATGAAAGGTCAGGACATCTCAGTTAGCAAGTGTTGGAAGAGGGTTTGCTGCAGCAGAAAACTGTGCAGGGTTCCACTAATCACAAGAACAATAAGTAATGCAAGTACAAGTGAGACCTCAGCGACTGGACACTTTGAGAAAAATGTCCCACAGTCTGTTAAATCCCACTTTATGTTGCACTGAAAGCAAACTGTGTGGTTAAAACTTGCCATAAATCTATAAATTTATGGTCCACTTCTTCTTTCATCCTCCCACTACAGTGAAATCTGAACATATTTGAAAAATATGCCACATGTTATTGCAGTGGCTCTGAACTCCAGCACTTTGTATTCAAGATGAAACAATGACTGAAAGCTTTAATTTTTCAGCTGCTTACATCCAAATGATATGGACGTTTGTAGCCCCTTTTTATATCATTATTTCACAATTTAAGGGGAACAAAATGTTGGACACTAGACAAGGCTGCTGTAGACCAAGAAGCATTTGATTGGCTCACTGGCAGCAGAACAGATAAACAGTCAGGTAAAAGCAGCAAGAAGCACAAAGGCAGGCAACATATGCCAATAAACTGAAACAGAACAAAGCAAAGGAACTGATATATATAATGTGGCTGATGGGACACGGAAACAGGTGAGGAGACCAACTGGGAACAGGTGAAATTAATTTAGGCGGAGCAGGTGATCAAATAAGCAGGAATTCTCACAGTGGTAGGAAGTAAAGTGAAAGGTAAATGAGAAGTGCTAAGAATCCAAAATAAAACAGGAAGAGTCTTTAAAAACTGTAAACAGATTAATACAAGAACAGAGAACGAGAAACAACAAACACGGTTCTCAGTTTAGAAAGACAAGAGGTTTTCGTTTATTTATTCTTTTGCTGTCAGAATAAGCTTTTTGTAGAAAGGTGGAGAGCTGTGAGCCTGCGAGGTCTCATTCAAACCAGTCAGCACACGTGACCTCACTGATTAGTCCTCCCTCTGTGATTAAAGGCGTGCTTATCAGTAAAATCAGTCGCCGAAGACGTCGCTCCCGCCAGCTGCTGCTCCCCGGGCTGGCAGTGTTTCACAGTCAGGACACAGCTGGCTGTACTGATAAATAAAAAACATCTTTTCACCCTGCAAATTGCTCCATCTTGATCAAGAAAACACATTACATCTGATGGTGCTGCAACTGTCCTCTCCTCAGCCTTTTTTGAGGTCCTCTTTGAGGTCTTATTTGCTTACCAGGATTCAGGAAAATGTATAGGGTGAATGACATTTATGCCTTTGTGCCCTGCATTTAACATTTTATATGTATAATGTACAAAGGCCAAAGGTGTCTTGACATAAAACAATAGTTAAGTATATGAGGACAATTTGTCGTGTCCATGCATTTTTGCATATCACAATATATAGCTTCATGTGGCAGTGATGGTGTGAAAGAGGAGAGTTTCTCATGGTCCTGTTTAGTTTGACTATGTCCCATTTAGTCTGTGTCTTCATATGGTGTGTTCATCTGTTTTCTTTTAGGGTGGTTTCGGCTAAGTCATATGGGGCACACCTGGTGGTCCAGATTTCTTGTGTTTTGAGTTCATTGGCATACATTGCCAGATAACGGTGGGCAGACAGACTCCAAAACAAACTCAATAAACTATCATCATGTGAAGTCAGTTAACAAGTTGCACATGCAGAGGACACTGAGCAACTTCATGAATGTTTATGCAGGTTTAGTCTTTACTATCTCGATGCTTCACTTAGTTTCACCACCAACTCCACACACCAACTGTATGAGCTAAACAAGTCAACGCTGATCTACCTGTGTGTTATGAATACCAAAGCCAGCTGTTTATTGTTAGTTAATGAGACACCCTTCCACTTTATTCAGTGTTATTTTCTGAAATATCACCTATTTCAGGTGTAAAGGCGCACAGTGAGAAACACATATTAAGACAAGGAGATTAGCTTTATGTCTATGGAAGGGTCTTTTGCAGAGCTTGCAAAACTTGCATGATTTTGTTAAAACTTGATGTCTAATGTATTCAGTTTTCTCAAAAATGTGGCACCCAATCCATCATTAAAACAATGCGGCCTATAAAAAGTGCATTCACTCAGTGTGCTGGAGGAATAATGTTATAGTGGAATCTGATTGTCTCATCAGAATTCCTGGTGAATGCCCGATCTGAAATGAAGGGCCGCATTAATCAAGCAGCAGAACCCAAATGAGATGTATGAAGCCCTCCGCCCTCGGTCGCTCTCGTCTCTCCACACAGGTCCTCCTCATCCAGCCTCTCCTACAGGCATGAATCTGAGTAAGGGCATTGTAAAGAGTGTGAATGTGACATTTGTTAGCCCTAAATTCCAATTGACAAGTTAAATAGTGAATAAAAAATCTTTTCATCCATCACTTCCTCAGGTTGGTAAATATAAGAGTCACTGTTACGATAGCAGGTGCAGGTGGAGAATCTCGCTTCTGATTTCTTTGCAGTCCCTGCTCTTATTGCATCCCCTCCTGGGAGATGTGTAGATCCTTCAGGGTCTGCTGGGAAATAAAAACTTTCCTCCTGGATCTATTTCAGGATTTCCTCACAGTCAGCCTGACATTGGGGGGAGCTTTTTCTCAGCCTGATCCTAATTAGGCCTCGCCCACGATGGACTCTGGTTCAGCGGTGATAGAGTTGGCTTACTCTGCATTTTCTTACCTTCAAACCAGTTCATCCTGATATGTAGGCCCAATGCAACTTAAAGATGTGAAACTTTTCTTTTTTGTGTCTGCATAACTTTCAATACTTTTACAATTACATTTTAACTCTCTGTTTTCTCATAAAGTTTAATGGTTTTGTTCTGTTCATTCGTTATGAGAGAATGAAAACACACCACGCCAACAACAAGGTCATCACCAGATAATGTTAATAATCTTTTTGTTTGTGTTGACCCAAGGAGACTTTGGGACTGATGGAGCAATTATTGACTGACCTTTGGTTTATCTGACTAGTGTTCAAACATGGCATTTATTATTTCCCATTCAAAGCTTACAGAAGTGCAGGAAAAGTGCAGCTACTTTAGAACTGGTGGCCCCCCTCTGCAGGTATGTAATGACATATTTGGGTTTGTGAATCTGATGTACCAGTAGGCGATTTCTGTCTTTCTCTGTTTCTGAAGCAACACATGACAGTATTCTAGAAGAAAACTGTCTAAATCTGTGCAAGGAAGGAGTGCTAGGTGCAAGGAAGGAAGCAGATGGACAGACAGCCAATCGAACAGCTTTCCTCTCAGATTTGTTGAGTGTGAGTGTGGACCGAGCTGACAGGAAGATTAACATCTGAAAATAACCGCTTCGGTCCAAGTTTGTCATCTGTATCACGCAGTGTCTTTCCACGTCCTGGAAACACATACACACACACTCACACACACTCACACACACACACACACACACACACACACACACACACACTGTCACTCACTGACTGTCTGCTGGCTGCGAGTGTGTAAATCTGGGTCCATCTGGCTGTCAACATGGAGGAGAGAAAAAATTGTTGGTATCAAATCAGCAGTAATAATTTGTAGGTCACATGGTGGAAAATGAGACAGAGAAAGAACAGAGAGCTTGTTACGTTCTCGGTTGCCATCACACAGAGATGTCGATTGCCGTGTTGCCAACAATTCGAAATGCAACGCTGACATTTTATTGTGGCTTATCAGCTGACATTTGATACCTACCCATAAAAAAAGGTTTGGTAATAGCTAGCTCTGCCCCACAGTAAATATTGTAACTATGAGTGATCTTGTCTCACCAGAAGATAGAACTAATGCATGAACAGCCCTGAGAACATTTGTTGAAAAAAATACAAAGACCAAACTCATAAACACAAACTAAAACTCACCATGCAAAAGGAAATCTGATATGTGAATAACTTTGTTTGACACTGAAGGTCAATCTACAAACATTGCATTCATAATAATTTTGTTTTGCTGTTTATGGGTTTGTAATCTTATTTCTCTGAGGTTTTCTTTGACTTTGTCTTTTAAAAAATACAAGCATTAGTTCCATTTAAAGGCATTATTGTTTTTGTTCAGGCACAGACATTTTAAGAATACATCACCATATTATAACTTGCAAGCTATCAAAATCTCACTATCTATCAGAAATAATTTCATTTTCTCTCCGTAAAGTGGTAAACACAAACACACCTGAAGGCATCATAATTTCTAGTGAGAACACATAAAGGGGCATCAATAAGTACATAAAATAAATAAACTTCTGAACATCGTATCAAAGCACTGGGAAGTGAAGGACAAATCTTGGTGCATAAAAAGCACACTGCCTCTGTCTTTTTTTAAACAGTGTTCTCCAACATCACGCAGGCTTTTATTTTCCATCAGATGTTTTATCTCTAGTGTGTGCCATCGTGTAGAGGAAAGCAAAGGCAGTGACAGAAGGGTGAAAAAGAGGGGGAACAAAGGAATAAAGCTACATATAAACACAAAAAACAGCTCCCCCCATATTAAACTCATGGCTGTCCGGAGACCATGTACTGTTATTGTACTGTCACCGGGCCGCTCCATGTTGTGCGGATCAATGTGAAGCCGGGGGACTGCAGAAAGAAAGAACAGCATGCTCAGCGAATTTTCTCCGAATGGGTCCCTCTTCCCCCCTCGGCCGGCTGATTTTGTGGTGACTGAGCGCAGCACAGCGGGAGCTTGAGGCAGAGATCGAGCAGGAGCCTCGCTGAGGGCGATTTGTGCAGAGTGCAGAGCCGCGAGACCCCGTTGGTGCCATTCCAGGCCATACAGGGACACTTCAGCTCTGAGCCAGCCGCAAACCAGAGAAAGACACAGCTGAAAAAATGCATGCATGACTTTCTTTTTCTTTATAATGCAGCACTTTCGGGGGAACAGAATTTATTCATTAAAAGCACAATGAGTCATTTTTTTTCTTTGCATACAAAACCCAGTCTCTTTGAACTTGTTTATGTTGTGGCATTCACAGTTAAGGTCAGGTAAAATCTCATCATATTTTGGAAAGTAGGCCTATTTTAGTGGTCAGTAACAACCCTAAAGTTTGTCTCTAACCAAGACTCATAAAGCAATTAGCACTGAATTAGATAAGATGCTGCTTAACAGGTGCATTTGTATCAATTGATGGACTAAAAATGTAAACAATGCTGTGTGTTTTTTCCTTTTTTTCCCAGTTGAATTCAAATTTGAGTTTGGAATTATAAGCCTGAAAAGTTTTCTCCGTCTCTCCATCAGAGGAAGATAAATATATGCTTTTCTGAAGGTGTGAGGATGTTCAGTGGCTACACAATGTAAGCACAATTCAGCAAAAAAAAATCCAAGCTCTACTTTAAAAAGCACAATACTCAGAGAAACTTGATGGCTCCCTGGGGGCTTCATCTCCAGTCTACCCCTTCTTAAAAATATATATAAAAATGCAAATGTGAGGAATTTTTTCCTCCCTTTTGGGATTTTTTACTCTCCGCTCATTTGTAGGATGTATGTTTTCACAGCCTTCACTGGCAAAAAGCAAAACTAAATACTGAGGCATTTAGATGGAAAGGCTCCAATTTTTTTTTTTGTGTGTTTGACAGACAGTTTGGCCCGCAGCAGGGGACGGCCGAGTACCTGCGCAGATTCAAACATCCCCTTCCTAATGTAATTACCCCACCACAGGCTGCAGCGCTCCGTCTCATCTCTCAGAGCAAGACTTCCTCTCGGTTAAAAACAGACATGAAAAGGCAGAAAAAACGAAAGAGACGGATGGTGATGACGACCTCTGCAGCTCAAAACTGTGGGTTAAAAACAGACATGAAAAGGCAGAAAAAACGAAAGAGACGGATGGTGATGACGACCTCTGCAGCTCAAAATTGTGGGTTTAGATCTAAAATAGCTGCTAATAGCTGACTTAACTGCCAGGAGCAGTGCGCAAACGATGATTCCAACTGAAATTTTGGCTGCTGGGAAATATGGGTGAAATTTTGAAAGTACTATTTGCAGGGGAAGCACTATAATTTAATCCTTTCACTGACGGTCACACAGGATGTCAATAAAGTGAGGCCCAGCGTGATGCCTGTAGCTCTGATCCCGATAACGTTATTCTTTGCCGTGCGAGGGATCTTATTGTTACTAGGCAACACAACACGTGTCAGTCACTTTTGCGAGTGTGCTCAACTTTGAACAACAGCTGTCGTCAGGCTTTTAAAACACAACAATAACAAAGAGATCTAAAAATGTAACTGAGACTTCAGAGTGCCACACATGTATGTTCCTCCACGAAGTCGACACCACATTCATTTTCCAGTCAGCCTCTGTTCTCTTAGCCTTATATGTAGCATAGGAGATTCAAAAGAATGGGATGTAAATATTGGATATCAGACTATGCATCAGTATGAATAAAATTTCCATGTGAAGATCATGGAGTGTATTATGAGCTCACTTTCGCCCTGTCCATCTCATTCTTTGCTTTATTTGATTTATATATTTCCTTACTAATTGAGACAGTTCTTCCTCATGAAAACTGGTACTGCCTTGGAAAAAGGTCATCAGCGATGTAACAGGGTTCATGCAAATTTATTTAAATAGTCAAGATATGGCCTTCTAATTCTTTCCAATGCTAACAAAGAGCCATCCTGAAGAAAAAACTCTGGTTAAACCTGTATTGGAAAAGGCTTCAAGGTGGGCATTATCAACATGCACAGCACTGTTACACTTCATCGCTTCCTGTCTTTGACTATTGATTCATGCATGGTGAGTGCAAACACGTTCCCATAAGTGATGCAGAGTGAATGAGCGGAAGCATCTTCAAAGGCCTTTCGAGCGTCTCCAGAGGTTCTCCACCTGAGCTCACTCCAAACGAACCTGCTCATCTCCAACATCTCACACACATACACATAATGTGGGCTATGTATATTAAGACCCAGTGGAACTTGTGTTGAGGAATATAATTTAATATTCCAGTTATAGGACAGGGCTGCTGTGCCGCAGGGGAATCCATCATCTGCTGCTGCAGCTTTAGGCTCAGGTTGATCAAATTAAATTCCTTCTGCATTGTCTGCAGCTTTGTAGATTTCCAATACCTCTTGGAAAAAAGGAAATCCCTAGAAAACAGTTTTAACACCCTGAGTGCTCTGAACACAGTTTCCTTCGTGTCCTTTGAGATTATTACAAGGTAGCTAAGAAAAGAAAAACTTCTTCATAGTTTCTGTGCACTGAACATGAACAGAAGTAACACTGAAGTAAACAGACTGCAGTGTTTCATTTTCATAAGAACTGAAGGTGAAACTGTGTCTTGTAGCTGGGAACTCTACGCCATGGCACGCCCATTTCATCTACAATCTGGAAAGCCTTACAGTGGAAAACTCTGTTTTCTCTCATTTCTGAGACAATTTAGTCAGATTTTCTTGTTTGCTGCCTTGACTGACAGTTTCCGTCTGTCAGTCACTTTGCTCCAACAAAGACTGAGTTTGAGACCCAGACAGATTTCCATTATATTTAGTATTGATAGTCACAGTCACAGAGATAAATCCAGATGTTTCTGATGACCCCTTAAGATTTTATCTGACACTCTGATCAGACAAAAGTCTCTTCTTGTCCATAAAGGCTGCACAATAATTACATTTTCATTGCCATTATATCATTTTAACAATTAATGGTGCCAAGTCTAAATGAATCATGATTAAAAAACAGGGTTCAGTTTTCGTTTTGCACCTATTACAATAGAAATGAATACCACAATATTCTTTGTTAACAGCAGGACATTACTCAACTTTACTAAAACTCTATCACACTATCACAATACAGTACTATTAACATGCCAATGAAAATCTAAGACAACGTCCAGGAAGTGTCCACAGGGATTGTTGAGCTGAGTTTTAGTATGAAAACAAACAACCAGGTTCAAATGAACTTCATCATGTCCACGCAATCACACTGCGATACCAATATACCATTATGAAATCAGACGCTGGCAATAATCATTTGTTTTGATCCTCACTGTTGACATTTAAGACTGTCAGCCCCACGTTAAAATGAGTCTGTAGTGCAGTTGGAGTATTTCTTTCCTCCAAAACAGCTTCCGGTTGTCAGATATACAATAATCTGCAGCCCACGACTTCCTCAGTGCTTTCCAAGCTGTGGGTGAGCTGAGGTGACACTCTCCCTGTAGGTCTCTGATTTTAGTTAATTTCATTCCAGGCTGGAAGCTACAGACATTCATTTTGGAGATGTCAGGCAGGGCAAAGCAAACTGATGTATCATCCCAGGGCGCCAGAGGTCAGGCCTCTGAACAGGCACCTTTGGCAAGCTCACAGAAGCGACCTCATTATAGCCAACGGGGGTCCAAGCAGGTCACGACCCTCCTGTGTCTTTACCTGTTAAACTGTGATTAAAGAAGAAGAGAATGTGAATCACACCGTCTGCTCAGCTGTGATTCAACTAAAGGGCTACTGTAATTTGCAGGCAATATGTTTAGCATTTAAAGTAGGAACTATTTAAAAAAAAACAGTTGGATAATTTAATAAAATGCACAAACTCAAGTATCCAGCATTTCCTTTCAAATGAATGCAAACAACTTGAGCTGAGTCTCTGATTAATGGAACTTCTTCCAGAGAGTGAGATTCTAATTAGTGAATTTTTCAATTGTCTGATTGAGGGAAATGACAACCTGCATGCTCTTGACCCTCTCTTGACATCATGTGCGCAGTCTTTAAATAAACACGTTAATTTTCCTTTTCCTAATTTTCCCAAGGCGGTTGTTTATTTATCCTCAATAGTCACTGTCTTGTTCATTGTCAAGATCGTGTCAAAGTTGGGTTAAAATGTGGAATCTGGACTCTTTTATAGGCAGATGTCACCAATGTCAGTAGAAAACTACTGACATTAAATAAAATGTGGAAAACATGAGGTAGTGTAACCTGCCTGGATTGTAATTTCTGAGTGTACATTGCTTCAGATTAGCCCTGCAGCTCTACTGGGAGTTTATTATATTTATTATAGTCATATTTGGGAAGATGGTGTTTGCCATTTAAGAGGCGGATAATGCTAAGTGAACATTTTTGTTTCGTTGGTATCTCATGCACATATATTCCCACTATATTACGTCTACCTATCAACGGTTTCACAGGAAAGACATAAATATGGCTACAAAATGAAGAACAAAAAAGTCGAGCTAACAGGGATGTTAACAATACACTTTTCAAAATATTCACAAAATTGTGCCTTTTGGTGAGAATTGCTGAACTTTTCTGAGAAAATTTCATAGGACAGGTTTCAGGGTGATATAAGTTTAATAAGACGCCTTTCTCCTGTGGTATTACATTATCAGCTGCTGTACTTACCTCCGCTGTAAGGACCAAGTGATTTTAGTTGCAATTACACCATAATTTATACTTAATACGTTCATCTGTACCAGTCAGTCTTTTTTCACTAAAAGGATCAGGCAGCTATTCAGGGCTCAGGGCTTCCCGGGCTTTTTTTTTTTTTTTTTTTTGCTGTAATGAAAAGTTTAACACATTACTGAAATCTTGAGTCGGAGGAATACGGGTTTCCAATACGGCAAAGAGAGTCAGAAGTATTGCAGACAGCAGATGTGCTTTTTCTTGACTGAGTGGGGATGACAGAATTAAATAGCTAAGCCACATTCACTGATGGTAATTTCACAGTCTGGGGATTTCTGAAAGCTTGTTCTATTAGCTCAGGGCACGTTGGACATGTTCAAGATCCATTGGTCAGCAGCTGCCAGCTATACAGTTCTTTTAACCTTTATCTGCCCAGGAAGGGTATTAGAGGGGTATTATGTACGCTATTTTTCAGCAACTTCGCGGCATTGCTACGCTCACACCTGGGACCTGCTTCGTTGAGCCAAAGTCTCCTTCTGTTCAGCAATGAGCATCTCCATCAGAGCAAGTGAAGGTTTGCGGTTCGTGTTGGGACGCACTGATTCTACTTTTTCCAAATCCAAATCCAGTATTTTGACCGAGTATTGGCCCATACCTGTATGGAAGCCACTGGGAACTTTATAAACATGCAAATCTGAAAGCTGCATTAATATTTTTTTTTTGTCACAAGTTTTCTGTATGGTTGTCATTTATTGGAAATCATAGATACAGCTGAGAATGCAGACTACCATATAAACAGGCAACAACTAACTGCACATTTAATGGATGAGAAAAATAAAATGCCTGCCGTGAATAGAATGAAGAAATTGGTTTTGATATGATAAAATTCTTAAGGATTATAATTTTAATAAAAACGCAACCAAAAGTGGGAAACAATCAAGTATGTTTTATCAGTTTTGTTAAAGGTTTAATTGGATTTCTCTGGAAAGGTGCTGTGCAGATTGTCCATGCCCAGCAGCGCTCTGCTCTGTTCGCAGCACGAATCACTGATCAATAAACAGATACTGTATTATCCGGTTAACTCCCAACACAGGCTGGAGTGTAACTGAATCAGAAACCTGGGGAGGCTCATCCTTTGTGTTTTTACTCTCTGTGCAAGCAACAAGAAGAACAGTAAGTCTTCATTGCGGGGTGTCCATCTTGTTTAATCGTTGTCACAGATATAAGATGGGTTGCAGCCATATGTCTTATTGAGCTGCTCCTGAACAGGACAATGGATCCTGTTGATTTTAAGTGAAAGTGGCTCCAGAGACAATATTTTGGATTCTAATTCATTATTTCTTATTCCTATTATGTTCTATCTGCCTCTGTTTAGACGACTTTTTTTAGGCGACTTTTGCAGCGAGGTTAATTCTGTATATAAGTTAATGATTCTGGGCTTTCCTTTTCCAGCATAGTACTCACG
>JBAJHX010000067.1:19717428-19755029 GCA_037176925.1 Amniataba percoides | reverse complement strand
CTATCTATCTATCTATCTATCTATCTATCTATCTATCTATCTATCTATCTATCTATCTATCTATCTATCTATCCATAGATATAGATATAGATATAGACATAGGCATATATACTTTATATTTCTCTAAATTAGTTTTATAATATTATATATATTATGTGGTGGTTCCTTCCTTGTTACCATGGTGCATTTGTATCAGACCAGGCTCCAAAGTTGATTATGAGTAAAAGTGATTTTGCATCTTGATCTTACTGCAGCAGCCAATATGGCACATGTGCCATATACAGGGATTATACAGGCTTCTGGGTGAAGTGCACAGTGAGCGCTGTGTGGAGGAGCACTTCTTTTCTCATGTGAACTGCAGAGGCTTAAGTCTTTCGACTGAACTTTGCTCGTCATAATCTAATAACTGTAATTTCTAAAACCCTTCCCAGATTTACTTTGCTCCAGTGCAAGTGTGTAATTGGAAAGAAAACTCTGGCTTTGCATTCAAATGAGATGATTTAAGGGGAGAATCACTGCGATGCTGTGTAGTTAGTCGAGCAGTGTGTGTGTGTGTGTGTGTGTCTCTGTTGTTTAACATTATAAGTATCCAGAATTTCCAGTTATTGAATGTGTCGTTTTTGTTTATTGCTTTGGTTTGCAGACGCTCCTGAGATAAAAAATCTCTCTTTAGCGGCCAGTTGTTCTGCTTTCTTCACCAGCTACTGTGATGACAAACTCACTTTATCTGCAAGATTAAAGTATTATAATTCACAAAAATGCATATCATGTGAAACGTGTTTCATTCAGAGCTGAATAGAAAGCCAAACATGCCAATGAGAAAATTTGAAATTGCATGAGGTGGAACATTTTTAAAATATTTTTAAGTCCCAAATGAAAGTTTCCCTGCACATAAATAACAATATCAGTAGAAAAGCAAAAAAACAAACCAGCAGTGTTTAAATCCTGAAGGCAACGATTCATTCCAGTGAGTCTGCAATTTCTTCCATGTCACTGTAATGGCCCTTCAAGAGGCCGACCAGCTTTGTGCCTGACGCCAATTTCACCCTGTCTGCTTCCTGTTGTCGCCTTTTCTAACTTTACACACATTTATGCCATCACTTCTACTCACATTTGTGAAAAAAAGTCACACACACACACTCACATGCAGACGTACTCACACTCGTACAATCGCGCAGTGAGATACTGTGATTTTTAAATGAGACAGATATGAACGCAGGCATCATAAACACACACTTCATTCTTCTTTTAGCCTTTGAATCCTCATTATTTGGTGGCCGAGCGCGCACTCTCTTTTCAAGGCTTCCACATAACGAGAAAAAAAAAGCATCTCAGTACAGTAATGATCAGCTGCAGAAGGCTTTAATGAACGTATGGATGTTTCTCATGCTTCCAGAGACTGCAGAGATTTGAGGTGTACAGGACCTCTGAGAATTTACATTTGTTTTGTTTTTGGTCAAATAACAGAAGTTAATGAAGCAAACGCTCCAAGTCTTTTTCTTCTGATCATTATAATCAGATTGACTAGCAGTTAACACTTTAATTGTGTCTTATACTGTCAGCAGTATTAAAATCAATAGCTCCTCTTTATGGGCTTACATGTTATTTCCAAACCCCTCAGGCTCATTAAAGATGAAGCACTTGACTGCTGCAGTTTTTTTTTTTTTCACACAAAGTGAACATGGCAACTTTCAGATTTCACTGAGTCTTGATTGTGCTGCTTGTTAGTTTGTTTTGAAGTCAGGGTTAATGGGCGATCTATTCTGTCTCATACTGGGCCTTTGACATCCTCCACTGACCAAAGACTGAGATAACAAGACTCTGGAGGAGAGACAGACAGGCGGACAGAGGCAGCAGGAAAGACAGACAAGCTTTGAAGAACCGAAGCGTTCACACTTCACTCTTTTTGATACGGCTCTGATATTGATATTGGTGCTCTGTGTGGTCTGTTTAGTATACGAGAAGGATTCATACATTTGCTGCTTTGGAGAAATATGTAAGATTTGATAAAATATCTAATATATGCACACCAAAAATCAAAGATAAACTGAACTAGACGTGAAAAAGTGACTATATTTTACAAAACAAAAACTCAAAAAGTGGTACTAACATTTTTTTTTATATCAACAGCAACTTACAGTTGTGCCAAAAGTGTTAAAAAAGAAAACACAACTGTGCAGCTCTATGCAGATGTGATCTAGAATTTAAATTAAATGGAATAATACCATTTTACTTATGCTCAACACACAATTTAATTATCTCTGATAAGGCGCATCTGTGTTACCTGCCCAGCATCAAATAGCAGAAATACACTGGTACCAACTAATTAGTGAGGAAAAGTAGATCACCTGAATTTTTCTTTCCTCAGTACAAACTAAAATAAACAGATGGAAAGTGATAAATTAGATTAGCAGCACGTTCGTATGGAAAACATGTGGGAGGCTTAGGTTGCTCTGTGACTCCTGGATGTACACGTTGACAGGTGTTTGCAGGCAGGTTAGGCGGAACAACTTTGCGAAACTCAAAGTGTGTCAGGCCTGCTTTTTCTGCGAGCTTGTTTTTTTGAGACTTTCTGCACCCTGGTCATCACAATTTACTTAATGAACTCCCACTTTAAGCAAATTAGAGAAGCCGAAATCTATGACTCAGCCAACCACGACACCAGACAACAACTGGCGGACATCCAAAGGTGGGTGCAAATCCCCCCCGACCCCGGAGAGTACAAGTGAGAAAAAAAAGATTCAGACCATTAATAAATCTCCATGAAACAGAAGTGATATGGTCCGTGACTTAATGGAGAAAATTCCTCAACAAATAAACAAACACTCCAAACTTAATTATATTATCCGTGTAGTGGCCAGAGAGCAATCAGAGGTGCTAAAGCAGGTCTTCACCGCCTGGCTCGGTTTTTATCAGTGGACCACTGCCCCGTGGTCAGCAGAGGGATGAGCGAGTTCAGCTTATCACTGAGTACATGGCTCAGACTGGCGGTTTGAAAGGGATCAACTATATTGATAACTTCAATCTGTTCTGGGGACTTTGACATCTTTTCAGGGCAGATGGCCTCCACCCAAGCACATCTGAGTTAAAGTACTGATGGATGGTTTCGGGCTCAGTCTGCGACACCCGTCTCAGGCCAGGCCTAGCATGATGATGCACCCTGACGCACAGCAGCCTCACCACCGCGAAGGAAGTGCATCAAAGCTTCGGTGGCAGCGTGTTAACAACCAGCTTACTCTTCCTCCCTTCCTTTCTCCCCTGCCTAACCTCACCCCGGTCACCTGCCTCCACTCGTACCAAGCAGCTTGTGTGACATCAACCTCACTGATAACAAAGCTGATGGGGAATTCGTCTTCCAAAGTGTGCAGCTGAATAAGGATGCACCCAACTAATTCTGCAGATGTGTCAGATTTAACATCAATTACTCGCCTGTCTTCACAAGAAAAAACTTTCGCATGGCAAAAAACAAAAAAAAAACACGCTAAATTTAGCTTTATAAATGTCAGGGGGAAAATGTTTAATTCATGATTTAGTTATCAAGCACAGCCGTCATTTTGTTTTGAACTGAAACTTGTTAACACTGAGTCAACAGCACCGCAGTTCTTCTTGAGTCAGGCCTTTTCAGCTTCAGTTTAATGAGCCAATATAAAGTGCATAAGAAAGGAGGTGGAGCTTCAGACAGCATGTCTTATGGAAAATACGTTTCTTTCGAATATGTTGTTTGTCAGTGCTATTTCTCATGTTCGGGCTGCTTCTTAAACAAACTCTTTGATTACTGATTACTCTGCTGAACTGCTGTCTGTCATCTTCATTGGACTGACTTTGTGGTGATTTTTACTTTTATACTGTCAAACTTCCAGGGCAGCTACACTAAATAACACAAAGCCACACTGTAATTTTAATGATATTATTTAATCTGCCTCATGCAGATCATCTATTTTACTTTGTTTAAAACCTTTTAAGTCCTATTTATGTCTCTTTTTATATTCCCTCGTGTCTGTTGCCTTAAAGCTGAAGTCAGTAGGATTAAGTGGACTTACTCGTTTATTTAAAGCACATTGAACGGCCTGGTTGTTCAAAGGTGCTGTACAAATAAACCTGTCCTGCCTTGCCTGATGTTACTAACAATGGAAGAAGCCTCCAAAACATTTGATTCCTCTTCAGTCTTGATGCTATATTTGCTGCCTGGTTGTATTTGTCGTGAAGCCCTCTCAATCATTTGTTCATTCAGCCTATTTTTGCTCTAACTAAGTCTTCATTCACACCCAGCCGCTGCCCTCTTATAACCCCGCTCCCCCTCACACCAGAACCTCCTCCTCCTGCTCCATTTACTCACCTGCTCCCGATCCTTCTGATTACCTCGTCAGCACACATCCTGGCCCACTTCCACGAGTCTCTGCCAGATCCTACCTGTCTGAATCACTGTTTGTCTGCCTGGGTTTCAAATCTGCCTGTTTTTTAATGAAATATAAATACTGAATATTTATATTCTTTGCTTTTAAGTGTTTTACATCAAGCTTCCACCTCTATAGTGAATATTCAAGACTCTGATAGTGATTAATAAGACTACATGATCACTTGTTTCAAAGGCAAATCAAACTAAATTTTGGGATGTAGTTAGTAAGAAATATCTATATCTATTTTGCCTTTCTGTATTTCATAGAAGACAGTAAAAAGAGAAAAGAATAACATCTAAACAGATGAATACTGTTGCAGGGAGGATTAAAATCTCATCCTGACTTGCTGAAGCACAGACTGAGCGTTTGCAGAATCTGTCTGCAGGCCTGTGAGGGATGTGCTGCCCCAGATCAGTGTAAGAAGCCAAATGGGGGACAGGTGCAGCAGACAGCCCCTGGATATGGGGCGAGGAGTCAGGTATTTAATTACAGCCGCCGGTCATGAGGCTCCTTTTCATGTTCAGCTGATTAAGATCTCTTTACATCACTGGATGTAAAAAAGCCAGGGGGCTTACCTGGATTATGTGACACTATATAAAGTTTAGTGTATTGTAATCTACATATGAAATATATATGAAGGCAGAATTAAAACTGACTTAAATGGAGCTCAGTGTGCAAACAGATAAAGGTCTAAAATCGAAATATTCATTTATGATGCAAAAAGTTGCTTTTTAAAATATTTTCTTAAAATTATAATTAAACAAAAAGAAATGCAATGTTTAACATGTCATGCCCTTATTTAACCTTTTTCAGCACTTTGTCTGCATGTTCAGGAGAATCTTGAATCTTATTAACCGAAAAGATATAATCACCTTTTCTGTTCCAGCTGTTCCTGTCCAGCAAACTTCCTGACACAAGCTCACTTTTTTCTCTTTTTAAAACACGTCCAGGCTCTTGACACCCCATTTTTCTTCACGCCAGTGCTGAAAACATGGAGACGTGTGATGACAGGGCTGCTTATCTGCGAGATTGGACTCCAGCTGCGTTGGGACAGTTAAGCTGCTGTTTGAGCTACCGGCTCCATGCCTCAGCACTTCATGTGCCTTCACACACTTATTACTGCTGTTATTTCCTCACCTGCCTCACCCATGGGAACCAGGAATGAGTCTGAGTAATCCCTTTATTTTTCCACATATATTTGGAAGCGCCCAAAACATGAGAACTGATAGCTATGAAATAAATCCTCAGTTTAACCCAGTTTGAAAACCTTTTATTTGGAGTATATTTGGAGTACTTGCCAAAGTTTTACAGTTCAGTGTACATTTGACAGGGTGGCTTATAACTGGTTTAACTTCTATCTAATCAAATACTTTATGTAAAAGGTAAGCAGCGTGATTTTAGCGTCTAACATCCCTCAGTTTCATCAGCTCAGAGTTGTAATAATTCATTTGGTGGGTTAAACTTACACAAAAACAGTTAAAAACATTTTTATATTTAAATAAAAGCACTGAATTGGATCACCTTCATGAATGAGTTGAGTTTATATCATGTCAAATACCACCCTGCGCTAAATGATGCTGTAATGAAAGCATGCAGACCGGCAAAAAAAAAAAAAAAAAAAAATACTGAAAAAAAGATGTAGAAGGAAAGAACAGAAAAGATCAAATCCATTGATTTTGGAATTCTAAAGAAATGTCTTTTTCTTTTTTTAACTGACTGTCAGTGATGTATTTAAGCCTCAATGAACTCATAATGGAGCATTTTTGAACTGCCTCCATAAAACAGCAGAGGTAAATGTCAGGTTTTTAGTTCCAGTCCCTCTCAGTCAAATCACCGAAAAAGAGCTTATTTCTATGGCTGTTATTTCGCATTGGTGTTCAACTATAACACAGGGACACAGTCATCAGAGAGGGGGCACAGAGGTCAGTTTCTACATCCACAGAGGGATACAATAGACCAGAATGCAATGTAGCTTCAAAAACCACTGTGTGTTAGGTAGGACAAGAAACTAAATGAATGGAAATCACATCATAAAATACCTGTTTGAAGCACTTTAAAAACTCGACCTGACTTTATTTCACTCTGCTGCACCAGACAAGGCCAAAGCAGTGATGGCAAATTACGTAGTTCCACTCAGTAGAAGAAATAGCGCATTACGCAATAAGTTTTATTGACAAAATTATAGGAAAAAATAAAAAATGTCATCAGTGCATGATGCTAAAAGGTTTTCTGGACCACCAATAATCAAACAGGCTCCTGTATGATTAAGGTGGGGCCCATTTGAGTCCATGAATCCTAAATATCCGTGCCAGCAGCTCCACGGCAGCTGCGTTATATAAATGATTTATGTGTTAACTGTCAGTCACATTTCCTGTGCTGCTCCTCACTTTCAAAATGCAAACTTTATATTCTGTTTTAGATAAAATAAAAAAATCAGGACTTTTGAGACCCAACCAAAAATCTGACAAAGAGGTTTTTTTGGGTGGTGGTAGGTATTTAAGAGTCCAAGATCCTCTAAACTCTTTCAAAACATGTACATTTAGCATGTACTTTTCATAAATTAATATTAAACTTAAAGGAAATAATCATTCAGGTAATCAAATTATAACTCTACGACACAAATAAGGAATGCAAGTGTCAATACTTTTTCACTTGTTTTTTTTGAGCATTAGACAAAAATATCTTGCACAAGTAATGAACAGCAGCAGTTGGCTGTATAGTTTTCGATTATAGTTCTGCTTTGGAAGTGGAGTGACATATGATACTGGAAACAAACAAGGATGCGAGTGCAGATTTTTAGCAGCAGCAGCAGCTCTAATGTGAATCGACTATTAAAGGAAACATCAATTACAGATCACCCATTCCAGATGAAATTGGCTGAGCCGTCTCCTTCAGCGCTTTGGCGTCTCTCTCATCTGCTTTACGTTTCATATGACTTTATTGCTCCATTTAAGTATTTCGAGTTCTTCTCAACTTCTGAGATGTTGTCACTTTCTGTTGATAGAGACAAAATAGGTTGTGTGGCTCTTTTTTTATTTCATTTTTTGCAGAGCTCCAACCCAACTCCTGCCAGTGTTTGTGCTGTTCCTTGAATATTAAGCGAGTGGAAAAGAGCCCAGAGTGGAATGATTTTGTGCCAGCGCGGTGCCTCGGCCTTTACCAGAGCACCAGACCATGGATGTGATTATGACTGAAATATAACAGGGTGCGTTTCCCGAGCCACTGGGTTTTCACACCCTGAGTGTGTCAAGGTAAAATGAAGAAGCTCAGTTATTAGCTGTAAACATGTCCTCTGCCACTCTTGGCTGGTAGTTTGCCACCAGAGGATTTATCATAAGAAATATTGAAGTAATTCTTGGAAGTTTCTGACAATTACTCAAATACTCAACTCCTCTTAAAATATAATCTGTGATGTCCAATGCATAACCAGAAGTGCTATACCTTTGTTTTTCTGCTTTAGTGTGGAACTTCTCAGTCTGCCTACACTTCGATTTAAGTTTAATTTGCATTTTGTAATGGTGCATGTGTGTGTGTTATAGAGACTATCTGTGCAGTGATCACTTTCCCTGTATTTCATGAACACACATATTTGAATGTATTTATGTGGCAGATGGCTTTGTTATTTAATGTCTCAGCTGCATTAGCCAACAGCTTGATTAATAATTAATGGACTCAATGCAATTACTCCTCTTCCATTTGTATTTATATTGTCCCACTCGTGGAGATTAAGAGTTTAAGCAGATTTCAATCTCTTCGATTCCACTAATTGCATCCTCTCACATGCGAGGTAATTATTCCTGCATTGTCGCGCTACTGTATGTCTGTGAGAAGTCCTTACTGCAGTGTAGAACAATTTGTTGAAATGAATGACTGTATCTGCGCTTTCCTGTTTAGTGGCTCAAAATAAAGATAACACAGGAAGTGTGCACACTTGCGTGCATGTGCAAAGGCTGCCTTATAGTGTTGCAGAATTGATATTCTCCTCACAGGGCCATCGAGCATGAAATAGAAGAGTGCATTTTCTTTGTGTAAACTTGCAGCTCTCAGCAGTGCACATTTGGCCATTCATGGAGGAAAATTATGTGAGAAAGACTCTGGCTGAAAAAGAATAGATTGAACTGAATGTTAAATCCATCTTTTCCTTTTAATGTGGGATCTCTGAATAGAATAAGACCTACAGAGGGGAAAGCGGCCTTCACAGTGCTTTTTCTGTGCGCACAATCAATGACTTCGTGGGGACGGACACCTATTCACACATTATGGAGACTCTGCTGCCATTTCAGGACCAAAACTCTCGTATCCACAAGGCAAATTTCAGGGGTAAACATCAAGTTAAATCACTCCAACAGCAAATACTTTTTGCTGCATATATGTAAAGACAGAGTTGTGAGTGTATCATTAAACAAACCAGTAAATCTGAGCATATATACATTCAGAAGGCCACTTCACGCTTCAGAGGTGTGAGCTGGTCTGATAGCAGTCGACCTGTGAATAAACACGGCAGAGTTGCAAGTCTGCTGAGCGCTGTTCAGGCCTGGATGGTCTCCAGACTCTGCAAAAGAGCTGGAAAGTGATACAGCTGTATCTGCTGGGGGGTTACCGAAGCCTAATTTTCATGGACTGGTGTTCGAGCCGCACAAACCTCCAACCTTCTGTGTGTCGAGAACTACATCTCCAACAAGTGATCAACGCCAACAGTCTCTCTGTGAGCTTTCCAGTTCCACTGTGGGCATATTGAGCTACGGCAGGCAGGGGAAATAAAATAAATCAATAAATAAATTAAAACAATGACTGCAGTTTTCCTGGCTGCTGTGAGTGCTGCAGCTGGTTCCAAGGATTTGATGGCTGTAACAGAGGACGGGTAGGTGGGCACTGAACAAATGGATGTTTCCTTCCACAGCGCTTAATGTTTATTTCATACAAACCCCCAGGGAATGGATGTAAGGCAGTGCCCTTCTCTCCTCCTGTATGTTGTAGTGATGCTGATATGTGAGAGGGAGTTATGCATACTAAGATGCGAGATTCAAGTTTTTAGTTTTACGAGTGTTGATATACAGAATGGATAATACAATAGTTTATTCTTTTCCTCAATTTTCTTTTTTTCTATCCTTTTAAAAGTGATTTTTCTAAAACTATCTAGATCTAGTGGTAGTGCTGGAAGTGGGATTCGACACCCATCAAGATCACTGTGAATTAAATCTGACAGTGTATTAAAGTCCACACATCAGAGATAATTTACTGCTTAAGGTAATTTTGTACTGCCACTCTGGTGCTGTATCTGTTTCGAAAATCAAGTTCTCAAATTACATTTTGTAATGGGAGTTTTTTTTTTTTTTTTTAATGACTCGTGCTGCTTTTGCTGGACTGACTTGGTGGTCTGCGTGTGACAGTACACAATGAGGTGTCCTGATATATTGACAGAACATAATAAGGTGGAGATGCTGCCGTGAAACCATTTTTGCCAAAGGTGTTGTCTGATATGTCTCCACTGACATTTTGTCTTGTAGCATCATTAATTAATGAACAAATACACACTTGATAAAGTTATTAGCATGATAAACACTGAACTATGAAAGTGGCCACAGTAAATATTACCTGCCAAACCTCAGGGAATCAACTTACAATTGTAGGTTCATTCATTAGATTCATTGTGCCACTAAAACTGAACTTTTACTATGACAGTCACACCTCTCCTTCAGTCACTTCCTGTAAATATCACCTGGGTCAAGAAAACTCTAGCTTTCTTATTGTTCACCATCTTACCTCTCATGGCTCTCTGATAGTCTGATTGAGGCAGATACATCAAACTTCTTCCTTCCCTCCAGCCTGAGATTCATGGTTACCTGAGCATGCCGCTAACCAAGGGTAAACAAGGTTTCAGTAGTTGTAGTAGTGTGTAGTGTAGCAGTTGTACTTTTACTGTCAACTTTAAGCATCATACAGCATAATGGTACACCATTAAGCACAGGGTGGCTTAATTTTGGCCAGTGTGAAAGAATAGATTTGGTTTAACATTATTAACTAAGCTTTAATTTAGTCCCTTTAGTCTTTTTTCATACTTTTATTTGTTTCACATCAGTTAGTTGGTTCTGCTTCAGGCTTGTACTGGCTACAGTACATGTACTACACACCTGATGTGCACGCTAACACATGCTCCGTATTGTTTTTTGTCATATATACTCTGTGCTTTTACACTTGTTTTCTCTTAATTTTGAATACACATGCTGTTTTTTATGTTTCACAATGGTGAATGCTGCACTGGCTATTCACATGGTAATTTTGGTAGTTATAGTTATTAATTTAAATAATCAGAGGTAGCACCATGAACCTACCACTTTTTAAGAAATTGGTTTTAGAAATAAAATTGCCTTGCCTTCCAAACTGATACTTTAGTATATTTGATGATTTTTCCATTTTCAAAGGGTGAATTTCCCAAATGTTCCCAGAAAATTAGGTACATTTTGACTGATGATGAATGATGAAGGTGACTTACATTACAGTCAACAGACAGAAGCAAGCAGTAGCCATCTAGTGTGCCGGATGACTATCTCGTTATACCAGCAAACTTTTAGAACCTTTTTCTGTTATGTGTAATTGTTTTTTGTTTTTTTTTTAACTTCATAAAACTGCTGCATGTCACTCCAGTAATGATTCAGAATGGTCGATAAAATAAATGTAGATTAAAGGATTGTGAATATTTTACGTAATTATTATGTGTGTTTTAGACCTTTTAATACCTGTTTTGGCTCAAAAGAAAATAAAATATATAAAGTATAGTTTGAGTTTTGAGTTATGCCTGACTAATACCTGCAAAAATACTGAAAGATTTGGAGTTCAATCAATAAAACTGAGCTAAAACTATGAGGGTTAAGCTCATCTCAGCATCTAAAAACCAGGACAGAATCAAGGTGCTAAGTTTAACCTTCATGCTGGCAGATTCCAGGACGGAGCTCTTTTTCTCATATCAGTGTGCACCTTGAACCCACCTGAAACATGGTGACAGAAAAAATTAAATATGTTACACAGAGTCTGAAAAGAAGGCCAGGTGGTATTTTTAAATCGCAATCCCACTCAAATCCATATCTGCCGTGTTTTGGAGCCTGGAGCTCCTAAGTGATTACTTTTACTTCCCTCAGGGCAGACAGTAAAACATGACATGTAAGGAAGGGAATCAATCGCCAAAGGCTTCCTCTCAGGTTGTATTTCTCTCTGATAAGGAGGTTGTTGAGTACGTACACAACTGAAAAGACCAGGGACACAAGAGACAACATATTCCCATGCAACATTAAATATGGCCTATTTCATGCAGATTAAATGTTATGAACACCAATTCTTTAACATTATGTTCCTCCACTGTACGAATTTTATAAGTCAGTGGCAAAAACAAGATGGTTAGTTTCCACAAAGAAATCAACATGTCATTTATCTTGAAAACAAGTGAGGAGTCTACTTCCATTACAGTAAGTGATGTTCCATTTCCATTTCCAATTCAGGAAAGGGCTGAGTTACTGTGAAATTGAAGTCCTTGTTCCTCATTAAGGATGTGACTTTAAATAATGTGTAATGTTGTACTGGTGAACCAAAAGAGATCACCAAAATCTGAGCTTTTTCATCCTGTTTTTGTCTTACAGCACATGTTTATGTCTTTCATCACCGTTCCAGCTACAGCAGCCAGATGTTTCCCAAAGCAAGCCTGGCTAAACCCATCGTGTACTACATTAACAGTTGGGTATGTCCATCAAACCCAGTGCCACATGGCAGAAAAATGCCTTAAAGCCAAAACAAAATAAAGAGGTCCAAAGCCTTTATGATAATCTTATGTCGGTTTGGCTCTGTGAACACATTATACAGAGATTACAGAGTAATGTGATCTAGAGGTGTTTAGTTCATGTGCAAATGAGTGTTGTCTAATTAATTTTTCAAAGTGAATTGACTGTAGAGAAACAATATTATCAGCTTTTAGTAGTGGAGTTCCTCTGAATTAATATATAAAAAAAAAAAAAACGGATAGTGGTACTTTCTACTTTCTGTCATGTAGAATAATGTAATCTATAATGCAGATCAGTCCAGATTTAACCATGAAATGTTTGGTTCTAGGCGCCATTAAGATGCAAGCACACTATTTTAATTGAATCTTCCCTTTTATAAGACATAACTTAATTAATAACCACTTCATCAGTAACCATCAAAGAAACACTGAGACATGCAAACTGGTGGAAGCTGATCGCTTTGCCTCGTAGTGCGGTAACATTACAGACAATGGTACAAAGCTTCTGTGTGAATTGGTATTCTCTCTCAGGCAGCTTAATCAGTTTGAACTATGGAGTCAATGCACGACTTTGGACCCTTACATAATAAATCAGGGGACAAGTGCAATATCATCGCTGGGATTTAAGAGGAGGGAGGAAGAGGAAATTTATCATAAAGTGTGGGTCTGAACCACTGTGTGATGCATAATTTCCTGCTCACATTTCCATTTCCCGAGGTGTTAAATAATGCACTAAAAGTATATGGAGAGAGGAGGCAGAATAAATGAAACCATATATTGTATATATGTGTATGTACCTCTGTGCCCTGCAGATACAGCGGCTTCTCTTGGCTCCAGAAGAGTTTGTACGTGTGTGTATGTGAGATAACTGTGCTGCAGATCACTTGATGGAAAAAAAAAGTGTTTACCTTTTTTGTGAAAAATGTAAGACTCAGCGATGTTTGAATGTTTTCACTGAAATATTATGAAAATGATTAGCCTCCTGCTTATAAGTCATGTGTCCTTTATCATATTTAGGATCTGATATTGACAAGTAACATCATTTATCCTCAATATGTGAAAATAACGTCCAGGTCAGTCATTGTTCTGATCTAATGTGTTTTTTACTTTAGTGAGGATTCTGCTGGGGTCATGGAAGTGTGCCAAACATGTCTGCATTTTTTTATATAATTAAATTCTGCTTGTGAATGTCATGGACAGAATCTGTCAAATCACATGCAGGATATCTTTTCTTTTGCAGATGATGTAGATCTGTTTGCTTCATTGGGGTGGGATTTCCAGCTAGCAATAGGGTGGTTTGCCGCAGGCGTGCTGGAGATGACACTCATCCTCTCCATGTCAGAAGCCATCATACTTTGCTGAGAAATACATAATTGCTGCCTTTGGGTCAGAAATTTGTTAAAAGTAAAGGAGTAATTAAGGGAAGTTTAATTTGAAATGTTAAATACAAGTGCGGGCAAGGTAGATCATGAGATCAACAGATAAACCCCCCAGAATATAACATTTCATTTAGGTACTTTAGCCAAACAGTAGGTGTTATTGGTGCAGCAAAAAGGACACAATCACTAACAAGCTTCCAATTCACAATCATGATCTATATATATATATATTTGTGAGAACACATCCATAAACAAGCAGTTAAGGGAATCTATGTTGCATTTTAAGTGACTCACTGTCCAATCGAAATGTGTCCATGAACCTCACCAGTCACCCTCTGATTTGTCAAGTGAAATTATATGTCACGTCTATAATGTGTTATGAATGTTGATACAGTGCTTCATAAAGCATTGTGTGTTTGAGCGCAGCACTGACTCACTAATGAATGCGTTATAATTTACTGAGTTAAGGTGTAGATAGGTGTGCTTTATAAAAAGCATTAAAAAAAAAGTTCATCTTTGAATAACTTTTCTTGTTCGAAGTGTAAAGGCAGCACCCTGTGTCTTTTGCCATTCTCCAAGCAGCTTTACTGTTTGAATTTCCCCTGATCCCTGTAAGCTTCACAAGTTGGACATAGTAGATCTCCTGAGATTTAATACAATCTAGTGTCTGTATAAAAGACTATAAGCTCTTTATATTCTCAAAAATGGTAAACAAAAGCAGTTACCAGGAGAGACATTATTCTCACCCAAAGCAAAAGTAAACAATACATGGGAACAGATGAATAAAAACTGATTTGTAAGGTTCTTTAAAGGAAATCACACACTTGATGCTTTGCACATAAAACCTCAACATAATGTACAGCGGTCGATAAAAAGCACTGAAGTTTCTGTCTCACATTCATGTATTAAAAACAATGCCCATTTGGATGAATACAGTACTAGCATTATCAACCTGATGATTTTTTCCATTATGGCAGCCTAAGCTTTTTCTTTCCAAGGTGATGGATTCCCAGATGCCTTGGTGCAGCACCAAAGACTGAGGCTGCTAAATTATTCCCCCAACAAAATATTCCACTGCCCTTGTGAACTCTATCACATACTCCCAATCTCCCAGCGCTCAGCAAGGAAGATTTAAAGCTGCTTTTCTGCAGCACAGACATTATAAAAAAGGCTGAAGAAGGTCTCTGAAATTGATGATTTGAGTTTTTTTTAAACTTCCTATTAAACCTCTTCTGTGCTACTATCACAGAATAACTTTAAAATCAAGAGAAAGACCATACCAATGCAGTGTAAACAGTTTTACTAATCAGATTTGCTGCATCCTACAACATGTTTTGTAGCATTGTTGTTTGTTTTCCACAGTGTCTCCAAATCAGAATCACCATCAGGTTTATTGCCAAGTAGGTTTAAACAAACAAGGAGTTTGCCTTGGTGTTATCACACATGGCAATCAACATAGTCATGAATAAAAAGTAGAAAGCAAAGAAAAAACATGTTACTGAATGGGTAAAAAAATGCAACTAAAATGGGAAAAACTTGGTCTTGTTGATGAAACCAGCTGCAGATAGAAATTAATTCTTCATGAGGTGGGAGGTTTTGGTTCTGATGGATGGCATAGGAGGGAGTCTCAAAGAGGTTGTGTCTGGGGTTGAAGGGATTAGCCCAGCCCCAATATTTCCTGCATGTCTCAAGGTTCTGGAGGTGTACGGGTCCTTGAGGGATGTCAGATTCTAGCCAGTCTCCGTCTTTGAAAATCAAATGATACACTGCTGTCTGCCCTTGTCCTTGGTAATGAAAGCAGTGCACCAGATGGCGTTGGAAGATTTGAGGATAAACTCAGCCATGGCATTGTAGAAATTTACCATCATTGTCTTTGAGCCTCTTCAGCTACCAGAGGACATCCTCTGCTGTGCTTTTTGTCCAGGGAGCTTATGTTGAGCTCCTACTGGCAAGTCACACAGAATGGGTGGAGCAGATGGGGCTGGTTTCTTCCTGAAATCTGCAACCATGTCCACAGTCATCATTCTGTCAGATCATTGAGCAAGCCGTTTTGTCCACTCAAGGTCACTAAGTGGTCAATCTCCCATTTGTATCCCCAGCAGGGATGAATTTACTGAGGGTGTTGAGGGTGGTGTCATCTGCAAACAGGAGTAAATGGACTGATGAAAAGAGGAGGTCCAGCTAGTAGTGTACACAGGAAAAAGGTTACAAAGATTTGGTAGTCTACTAAAGACTATTGTCATTACGTTTTACACTGAATCCATTTAAAATTCAAAGGGATTCAGTCATTGACCCGTTTAGATAGGATATTGATGATATAGGGTCACAACTGTGATATGTGAATACTTCAACAGGCTGAATGGACTGAGTTGTGAGGAAGGATGAAGATCATTCTTGTTTTTTCTCAGCTGTCTGACTTTTGTGTCTGGACTGCAGCGCCACAAGAACACAAATTCTTCTATCAAAAGATAATCACAGGAAGGGAGGAAAAACATTAAACTTGAATGAGATGTTGAGTCGAGAAATCTGTTCAATAACTCTGCAGAGGGCGAAGGCAGGAGTGCTTTATAAGATTGAGATGAAATTAATTTGATCTGCTTAATCTTATAAATGGGCAAATATGCTGTTAAATAATTGAACCAACAATGAATTGCCCGAATAAAGTTATAAACATCTTAAAAATCACAATGCGTCACCCTGACTGAAGCGGGGTGCTTGGCAATCCATCTTTACAAACTCCTCATTTCCTTTGTCGACTCATAAAGCTTTTCCTTCATGCTCATTGCTTCTACGAGTTTTTACCTAACAACGGTAGAAGGAGAGCACTCACTGCATGCACTGATCAAATTTAAGAGCTATTCTGTGGAGCTCAATCCTGTCTAGATAATCAAATCCCTGTTGTTTGCTCATTTTTGAAATATAATTTCTTACTAACAGAAAAAAGTCTATGAATTATGCATAAGCTTAAAAGTGAGATAAGACAGCGTGTTGAGAGGAGGAAAAGGAAGTGAAAGAGTCGTAGGAGGATAAGATATATATTGCCCTGCAGAGTTATTGGCACCCTTGGTGAAGATGAGCCAAAAAGCTGTAAAAGTAATGAGCTAATCTTTACCAAGGCCACCAATAATTCTGGAGGGCACGGTAAAACCACAGTAACATGCTGAATTGAAGCTGTGCTGTCATGGATATTATTCATTTGTTCAGCAGGAATCGTTTTCAGCTCTGGCAGGCACGCGAGAGAAAGACGGAGAGAGGGGTGGGTGGGTTAGAAAATGTATGTGCACAAGCGAAAGAGTGAAAAGGAGAGTGGACATGTGTGCGTTCTCATTATTAACATTGTTTTAACCGCTGTAGCTTGCTTTGGTAACACATCAAATGTCAGGCCAGTAAAAGCCGCTGAACTGAACTCAATCGATGAACAGATAAAGAGAGGGGAGAAAGCGAGCAGTGAATGAAGTATAAAAGGGCTGTTTTGCTGGGGGCATCTCCAGCTGTTCTCTGAGATTTGAGATGTTGCAGAGCCTCAAGCAGTGATCACGCTGCAAGCGAAGGCCGAGTCCACAGCTCTTCATGGATTTAGAGCCATAAACAGCATGACTTATAGGTACTGAGAGTGTTGTGGTACAAAATGTGAGAGTGAGTTTTTAAGCTGCACTCATCAACACTTTGGTATAAAGTGGAAGAAGACCCTGTTCCCTGAAGTATTTCTCTCTTCTTTAATTTTAAGCTTTCTTTTAATAATTTTATTCTCAATTCTTTAACATAAAACAATTGGTTACCCAACAACTGGTTTCATGTTTATTTTATTGTGCATTTTTGGTTTTTAACTTTTGATGTAAACACTGAGGTTTAACCTCTGTGTGATCAACCCAACTTTAAAAGGCTGAAAGGCCACTGGTGGATACAGACAACTTTTAAGGTGGAATGAGTTGACACCATTAATCAATAACCACACCTTAAAGGTCAGCAAGACAATTTTGACACTTTGATTTTTTTTTTACCCGCTCTCATGCATGACATACACTTTAGTGATGATTTAATCTTAAATTGCTTAAAAATTGTAAAGGAATTCAAACAATTCCTCCATTCAAGCTGCAAAACCTGTATTTCCACACTTGGAGAGACAATGTGTCAAAGCCTCATGCTGGTGCAATATGGCAGCACTACACCAATGATTTTCTCTCATTTCACTGAATGAATAATTTGCAAACTACAGGCAGGTAGATATTTAGACTCCCTGCATGACATGATGCAATACACTCCCACAACAAAGCCATTTTGTACTAATGCACCAATTTAGGCTGCTTTTAGGCTCTTAGTCAGGTAACACAACAGTTGGCTAATGAGCTGTTCACACCAGCCATTCCTATTTAAAGGTTATTTCAAAATCATACATATAATCATGACCCAACCTGTGTACTCTGGTCTTCCCTAATCCCACCTACTACCTATTGCTCCATTACTCTCCTCTACATCTATTTCTTCCCTCATTTCATTAGCTGAACAGGAAATGGTTCCTCTCCTCCTCAGGGAAAGCTATTAAAATAATAATAATAATAATAGTATGCCTTCCCTCACCTTTTTTCTCTCTCTTCAGATGTCTCCCTCCCTCCAGCACTTCCTCTGTCTCTCCTTCACAGGTGATAAATGATTAGTTAGGAGATGATGATGTTGGTAATGACAATGTTAACAATTACCTTATTAAGGAGATGCAAAGCTTCAACATTTATTTGTACTATTACAGACGCTAATGGAGCCATGTTCCCTGGGGGGAACAGCTCTGTCTCCAAAATAAAGAGAAATTATAATAATGGCCACTTTGTGTGCAAAGACCAAACAAAGAAAGGTCTGATTTTTGGTGATGCAGTTGAGGGTATCATTAAAAAACTGCCGTGTGACAACTTGTAATGACAGGCCTTTTTTAAAGAGTAATTACAAAAAGTGCACTGTGGGAGCACACTGCAGTAGTCTTCACTCTGCCGCAGTGGATACAGATGGCATGCCTGCATATGTAAACAGCACCTCGTACCCTCTGGGCCCATAAACACATAAACACATCTCCACTAAGAAACACAAAAGGTAATGAGTTAGCAGTCACCGCGTGCGAACAGACAAATCAAAGAGGAGGTAATGATGCAGAACGCTCAGCCTGCACCCCCTCCCTGCAATAATTAATCAAGTCATGTCGATCTGAACATGAAGACGATGCAGTGGGCACACACAGGTGTGTGCACAGAGGGTGGAACTTGAGGTCTTTTTGAGCGCAGGAGTGTCATCTTATGAAACTTTATTTCATCAGGATTTTTCTGCAATGACCCTCTTGTTGATGATGTTCCTGGATGATGCTCAATGCCAAAAAAAAATTTAAATGATCCATTGTCGGCATGGCAACCACAGTATGGCTTTGCAGGAGCTGTTTTTGGTAAGTCATATGTGGTTAAGGCATGGTAAAGGTTAGATATCTGCAATACTTTCTTAAGGTCAGGCTGCTGAGTCCAAACCAAATCGAGAAAATAATTTCTTCATGGATTTGGCTTTTTGCTGTCGTCATGTTGAAACAGGAAAAGCTCAAACCAAAACTGTTGACATGAGATTAGAACCATAATAATGTCCATTTTTTATTTGCATGAAAAAAAAAAGCTGTGTGTCAAAAGTGTGATCCAGCAAGTCCTCGTACACGTGAAAATTCAGTGAATAACTGCGGTGAAATGCCAGTAAGGCTGCTAATGATAAATACAAACAGAGAGGAAAGAACTTCTCTCGACAGCGCTGAATAGTTGATCTGACCTTTTGAATATTTGTAGAAATAAGTCTCTCTCTCTCTCCCACACACAGCCCCCATCTCTTTCTCGTTATAGCCCCCCCTCTCACCTCCCTCCTTCTCCTCTCACCTTCCTTCACCTAACTAATCATTAGCTGTGGCCAGCCAGTCTCAAACAAGGCAGGTTTCATTAAGATTGGCGCGTACTCCCCCCCCACCTCCCCGAAGCCACCTCACCCTGCTCTGTCTCCCTCTTCGCCTTCGTCTCACCTAACTAAGCCTCATCATTAGCTGCAGCCTGCCAGACATCAGACAGAACCGGCTTCGTTAAGACTGGAGATTGGCATTTGCTGTCCACGGGGCATCTCTCCTTTTCTATTTCTCTGTCTCGTTCTGTTTAATTTTTTTGAACTACAGGCGGCTGAACCTCAGCTCACAGCGCTCACTGATGAATGGATTCTGCCCAGAACATGGCAGCATACAGATGTAGCCATTATAATCACAGTTTTCGCTGCTTTGCTTACTTACTGAGCTGTTGTTGCGTCACAGCTCCAAAAGGCACTTTTAAAAAACAGTCAGGCTTTTTTTTTAGCTGTCATAGGCTAAGGAATAATGAGTAGATGAAATAAGCTTAAAGAAGACATTTGACAGATCAAAACAGTTTGACTTTTCATGAAACCAGATGATTTCAGTCTTTCCTGTTGTAAAACAGTTTTTGCAGTGTGCTAGCCTATTAAAATAGAGTAGTCAATGTAATACTTTTTAGTAATTTCACATTTTTACGAAGACATAGGATTTCTGTGTATCAGTATCCTGCTATATTGAGGTATAGTTTACGATACCACAGCTGCCATTGGGTGCACAACAATATATAGAAACAGTTGAGATATTCACTGAATTTTAAAGCTACAATCGACAAGTTTAGTGGGGCTATTTATTTAGTTTTTCCACAAGTCAATCAATGTCTGTTTAAATCGACAACAGAAGCTAAAGAAACCATCTTGGAGCAGTTATCTTAAAGGGTTATAATTGATACTGCCATGATAAAAATAGATCAGTCAACAATCAATGTGAAGATGTGAAAGTGATCCCTGGTGGGGATGAACCCGATGACCACTTGAATCTGCAGCTCTCCTCTTCTTCATGGAGCTTTGCGTGGACTTTCAGATGATGTTTGGTTGTGCTGTGTCTGTTTTTTTAATGCTGTTTTTAACTGAACCTACAAAGCTGCAGGACAACTTTTTTTAAACCTGAGGGAATCTGGACAACAAGCACAACGCCAAACAATTTAAATCCTTAAAGCTGAGATGTTGAAAGTGATTTACGGATCTGGAACAGGACTGAACATAAATGCATAAAGTGGCTCTGGACGTAAGCTTTAGCCACATGAATGCAATGTGTTGTTACTGCAAGCAACAATCGCAAACGCAGCGCTGGATAGATGATCAATGTGGGATAAATCTGTAAAAGGAGGATTCTTCAGTGGCAACTGCTGCACAGGTGATTTGCTGTGTTTCTCTCTGATCTGCTTCCATGTCTCCTCTCTCTCTCTCTCTCTGATCTTCCCCTTGGTCTTTGGGCTTGTTATTACATCTCCCTTCCCTGTGAACTTGGTTTCATCTTGCTGATTTTCTCTCTCTCTGTCCATCCCTGCCTTCCAACAAAATTGTTTCCCATCTTCTCATCACTGCCTCCTCCATTTTTTTATTGCCCCTCCCCCACCTGTCCTTGCTTACATCTCCATCGAGCACAAGAAGGCTGACTGTGGTTCTCAGGCAAAAGCCGAAAACACAAACTTTAATTAAACTGTCCTGAAGGCTGAAACCCACAACTTTCCCAATAACAATGAATAAGGAGCGCATTTATTATTATTAAGTTGTGTCATTCTGAATGTGCATCTGCTTATTAGACTTTAGCTTTTCAGTGATGCAGAGGACATTTTTGGACCTCTACAATGAGTATTGATAATTCCTGTTCACTTTTATTGTGAAATTCCATCCCAAAATAATGAATAAATGCATTTCTTAAATGCAGTTTAGATTCATTTCCTTCTTCGGCACATGCTGGGCAGTTTAGAGATGCCTTTAGTTCAGCCCTGAAGACCACAAGATGAATTACAAGAGCTGGAGTGGGAGCACGATCAGCTGACGAGAGCAGAAAGAGCAATTAGGCTTCAAGGAGTCAGTCACATGCTGCAGCCACTTCGAGGTCTATTAAGAGATCACTGCAGTTCTTGCCACGGCAGCTTCAAAAGAAAGCCTGTAGTGTCCACAGTGTCCAGTAAATTAAATACACAATGTACACACAGGTGGTCTATGTGATTATTTGCCTTCCATCATCCATAGACCTCCTTTTTTGCCTTCTTAATTTAAAATACTTACCAGGGTCATGGAAAACTTTCAATCTCAGTGTCCTCAAGCACTACATAAAAACATTTTACCATGTTTTAACAGAGTATAAAAAGCCTAATACACACAGAAAGCATATGGGGTTTTTGGAACAGCAAGTTATAAGACATTAAAACATACATGGATCTTGTAAAGAGTTTGATCAGGGGCAGTTTAAGCTGTTCTGCTACTCTCAAATTTCAGATGTTCCAACAGTACAAAGGATTTTCAGTGCCTCAACTTCCAACTGTATTACACACAATAATAATGCAACTTCTACCCCAAAATGTTTACTCCAATGAAACATGGACATCAAGCACCTTCAGCCCAGTATTCCTGTGATTAATGTCCATACTGGACACAACATTCAGCACAGTGCTGGAAGAAATGTGCCCCCTTAGAGCTGGAAAGTTAGTGTGGTGGCTCAGTATGTAGTTTTCAGACCACTTATCACAGACCTGCAATAAAACATTTTATCAACCAGAAACACAACCCTTCCATAACCGAATGTCATTATAGTTTATTGATTATAGGCAACAAACTCTAACTCAGACTTTATCTAACTTTAACTTGGCTTCCATCTGCAGACTATAGAAAATGAGCAAAGAAAAAGAAAATACTAGACTAGACATCATTGCAAGAATTCGCAGAATCTCTCACATTATATTGGGGTGATACCAACAACATATTTTTTCCTTGATAATGTATAATGTTAAGATCTTGTCTTAGTTTTCCAAAGTAACTCTCGTTGCAGTATGAGTCCAAATAAAACTACAGTTATTTTCTCTTTGGATGGCATTTAACCAACAGATGCAGTTTGCTTGGTCATCATCAGTGACAAGACACCTATTAAATGATGAGAACCAACTGTAAAGACAAAGACATTTAGATGAAAGCTCTGGGAAAATGCTTGTAATCATTGAGATGTTTTTTTTTCTTTCTTTTAAGTCAAACTACTGTTTTTTCAACAGGGATAAATAATTTTTAAAAAGGTGTCAATCCCATAACACAGCTTGATGGAAGAAAAAAAAAAACATCCCTTTGTTTAAAAAAGAAAATTAGAGTGAACCGTCCCCCAAAGATATGACATGCCTTGTAATTAAAAAATGCATTTTATTACATTTAAAAGGCAAGGATCAAATGACTAAATTGAGCCTCATTATAAGACATTTTAGCCACAATTAAGGGAAAGATCAAATAAAAAGAGGCTGTCAGAATTTGCAGGACAAGAGGACGGACTTGCTCATCTGATTGTTCAAGTAGAGAGTGAGGTGGGTGGGTGGGGGTGGGGGTGACAGACTGTGTGGGTTTTTGTTTACACAATTAAACCCTGACAGGGAGCGTGCGAGGAAAAGGCCGGTCGATTTAGCACAAAGTGTCTAATTTGCTGCGGGGTGAAAATAAGCAGCTTAAAAGCATATGAAGTTGCACTCTGTCGGATGGTTCTGTGTTATTTGTCAGCAGGCTGTAATTACTCTGTCTGGACTTGCACCGTGCGTCCAGAGATGAAAAGGGAGGAGAGCGAACTGAAGGCAGAGATCAGATCGAGTCAAAGGACGAACAGAGCTGGAGTGAGAGAAATATTACGTTCCACATCGCTGTTTACAGCAACAACAACGTGGCCTGAATCGGTGCCGTGAATGAGGTGGACCTCGTGTCCTTGTTGTAATTGAAATACAATTATCACGATGAAAACAGCAACACACAAAAGGCTCAAATAAATGTGGAAAAATAAAAAAGTAATTGGAAAGAAGAAGAAGTAAAAAATCTTGGAATATTTTTAACACTTTTCTTAAGTGTCAATTTTATTGTCATTGAATATGAAATTTAAAAACACAAACCCCAGTAGTCACTTCTGAAGACTTGAAAACTATAGCTGTATTCTCAACGATATAATGAAATGTAATATGGCATATACTTCCTGTAATGGTGTTATTTCTAACATTTTTATGTCAATGAATAATTTTAAAAAGTGTACATTAATTGGGAGTTTAGAAAGTTACAGAGCAAAAGTATGATTTTTCCTAAAAAAACATATTACAATTGTGAATGAATCATTTAAATCAGATATCTGACATCTGCTTCCTGTTTTATCGCTGTTTGCGAGCCAACATTATAACAAAGTTGACATCATTTGGTGTATCTGTGTCATCAGTGGTCAAGAGTCTTAGTAGTTGCCAGTTAGCGTGGGAAAAAAAGAAAGTTTGGAAATTGAAAGTTTGCCGGTAAGCTCCACTTTACTCTGTTACCAAGACCAGGGTGAACTTCTTTTGCGTGTTGGAGTCGGCTTCGTAACTTATAAGCTAAAATGAAACGCTTTATTAGCGATCTGGGAAGCTACACTGACGCTCATCTCGTCAGGTCAGCGTTCACAACATAAATGCATATGAGCACTACAAAATGAATTCATTACTCCTCGCTTGCCATAACTGATTCTCCCACCACTCCAACATGAAATATGCAGCTTGTGCAATGAGCCGGTTACCACTTGAGGCAGCCTGTGCTTCGTGCTCTGCGGTGTTATGACACGACTGCGGCATGGGATGAATGTCATCAATATGAGCTTTAAGTTTTCTTGAGGGACAGTAAATATGTAAGTGGAGATTTTATCAGCCGGCTCTGGTTTCTTTGAAATCTTAACTAAGCAGTTTGAGTTGTTTAACTTCAACCAGACCTTAACTTTAGATGTATAAGATCAGAAAACCCCTGTTCAGCCCCTGACATATATATTGAACTTTCACTAAGCTTCAGAATTAGAATGTGCACAAGGTCCATTTATCAATATTCTGTCCTGTGAAAACACAGTGCAGGTGATCACAGAGAGCAGGTGTGAACAGAGCAAAGGCTCATTAGACTGAAGACGTCTCCTCACACACATGTTGGCTGCAAGCTGCAAGATTGTTTTGGTTTGTTGACTGGAAAGAGAACAATGAAGATTTTTCATGCATCCTTCCATTGTTTCTGCATTTTTGAGGGAACGGGGCTCTTTGCAAAATCTCCTGGAGATACCAGTGTGGATGCACATTTGTTTACACATATAAAGAGTGTTTACTAAGAGTGTGCTTCATTCAGGAGCTTTTTGTATTGGACCTCCTGCTGCTGACTCTGAGCTCCACTGTCAGCTCAGCCATGTCAAGCTGTTAGATGCAGTTTGTGGGAAGGAGAGAAGCAACTACAATGCCTAATGCAGACAATGTGCATTACATATTGTATGAATACCTTGAAAAAGTTGTCTTTTAGCTGCTGAAGTGGTGTCTATCTATTTCATTGTTTTTGCTTGCTATCGACACAGATAACGTTCAGCTTTAACAAACCATCCACAGTCAAGGTAGAGAAGAAAATTCTTTAACAGATATTGAACTCCTCTCTATCTCTGGACCTGACAAATAAAATAAAAAGCAGTCTTTGTGCTTGCTGAACCTGTTTTTGTGTGTGTCTGCGCGTGTTGTAGTTCAGAGGGTTTTCAGTCCACAGGAGGCCTTTCTTTAAAGTGATCCTGCATAGTTCTGTGTTTGGGCTTTTATCCCGTCTCTCAACAGAAAATATGCACAGTTCTGAGCTTCTGATATCTTTCAGAGTTTAACATGTTTACCTTAGCACTACACACTGCTTATTTGTTCAGCTTTCATAGAGTGCCACACTTCAAATGGATTTCAAATGGCCCTGCAAAAACAGGGGCAGCTTCTTTGGAGCAACAAGCTCAAACAACAGGTCTCATGTGCAAAAAAGGATGGATGAAGATGCAAATATGCAGATGCATTCAAGCTTTTTCCTGTTTCTGGAGGATCTGTATTGTTTTTTTATTTTTCCAGTACAACATCCTCTTGCATCTTTCCCTCTAAAACTTGACTGAACTAATATAATAATTAAAGAAGGCTCACGTTATTTCCCCACATATGTGAATATGTGGTGACTGCTGTCAAAATCACTCCTGTGTATTAAGTCTCATTATTTTTGCTTTAGTGACATTCTTCTAGCATATCTATATAGACTTTAGATTAGCATGAAGCCTGAAATATTCATGTCCTCCTTCAAATGAACTGTTATTACTTAACTTTTCATCAAATGCTCTTATCAGGTCAATTTTTCAGTATGTCCAATACATTGCTTCATGACTAAATACATACAGAACCAATGACAGCCCTCCCAGCCTCAGGCCTACCTTCGCTTTGGTGCAAGAATACTAAACTAATATGTTAAACATGCTGAACAGTATACCCGGTAAACAGCTGCATGACTACATCTACATCGATCCTCACAAAACCTCGAGCAGAAATGTAGATTTATTCTTGTTTACTGTTACATCTTTTTATCTTTCTCTTTATTTTATGTTCACATACATCAAAACTTATTTTATAGCAGGGGAACATTTTTATATTACTTCCAGTAAATGGCAATAAAATCCTGTTAAAGAAAAAAAAAGAAAATGCCTGAGAAAGTTTCTGTCTTTTTGCCAGCCACAGTCTGTCTACTGGTGAGCCAAAAGTGCAAAATCAATCCAGCAAGCGAGCGATGAAAAGCGGGACGTGCACAGCGGCTGTGTCTCGTCACCTGTTGTTGCATTGTCCTCATCACTCAGCAGCAGAGCATTGTGTCCTCTGCACTGTGAGCTGCTCCCTGCGCTTCACTCAGCTCCACTACAGGGAGGAGCTCCCACCGCACCGCGAGCAGAGGACCATTATGTAGTTTGGCACCGCAGAGCTTGTCGCACCAGTCGGAGCCCACAGTGGTGCAGATGGGTTAATTGGTTCTTGCCCCTACAGAGCACCTTCAGGCTCAAGTGTATGAAAAAATATCCTGGATGCAGCAAGATTTTCTGTCTCTCTCTCTCTCTCTCTTTCTCAAACCCCAAAGACAAGACAAAAACACACCATAAAAGTCACACTCCCCTTCTAATATATTATATAAAACATAACCTGACCAATTTTTGTCACTTGCACGTTTTTATGTGTTGTAGGGAGTGATGGAACAAGACTTTGCAGCCACAGTGAAATGATGGAGCACAGCAGGGGACTGAAAGCACACCGCCAAGCAGCAAGGCCAACACTACTGTGTCCGGCTGTTACGTGAAAGAGTACTTGTGCCACGTGCAGCACAGAGTTGGATCACGTTTGCTTTTGTCTGACAAAAACAAGTTTGTTTGGCTGCGCTTGAAACGGAGACTCGCTTCTCTGTTGTATATTGTAAAAAGCGGTCACCACCAATAACGTACAAGTCAACTTGAAGCAAAGCAAAGACTAAATCAAATCATCAAAGATGATGCTGGTCCACTTTCTCCTTCCCCTCCTTGCTTTGTTTTCATCATGTTTACCCCTCCGCTGTAAACCTTCTCTCTCTTGGGATCAGCCTGTGCATGTCTATCTGGGTGTAGCAGTCAATTATCTACACCTGAGATCCATCCACTAATCAAGCACCTGCAGTATTTAAACTCCAGCTCTTCAGTCCAGTTTTTCCAGAGCTCTCACCAAAACCTGTCTGTGCTCTGTTTCTCCCCGAGCTCGACCGCATTGATCAAGACGAGTCTACGACAAATGGCAACAAGAAAATGCTGCTAAATTGATGACAAACAAAGGTTGAGATAAACATAGCTGTGCAAGTTTTTGTGACATGACTTAAGAACTCTATAAATCAGCATATTTCTTAAATTTACATGAAGATATTCCCTCTCAGTGAGGAAGAAATGCAAACAGAACCATGTCAGACTACATAAATTAATTCAGGCTGCAAAGGACCTTAAATAACTCAATACATAAAACAGACCTGTATTGATAAAATAGTCTTTTACCAGCATATTACATAAACATCCACTCTCACATTACCCTCCACAGTGAAAATAAAACAGCATTACAGGAGTGTTAAAAGTTACAGCTGTGTTTCACATCCAGCTAATGAGCTTGATTCAGCTGGCTAACTTCTTCCTTCCATCTCTTCATCTTACTGACTGAGGCTGCACTTGAACATGGACGGTTTATTAAAAGAAAGCTACTTCCCATCATATCCGGAGAAGTTTTCTCTGCCTCACATCAAGCTAACAAACTTGATTGAAAGTCTAGACACCAGACAGACAGTCGAACATGAGAATTGGAGAACCACTGTGTTTTAAAGCCAATTTCTCCTTAAGTGGGATTCATCTTGCTACTGGGTGAAGCCTGTAAAGATGGACATTTGTGAGATGAATGGAAAACAACTGAAAGAGGAAGAAGAAGAAGAGATTACATTAACATGAACTTACTGTGAAGTTCAGTTCAGACGACTCTCTGGTCTGAAATAAATATTTGCCGAAGTCTGTCAGATAAATGGCTTCTCTCTCCTTGTTTTTATTCCTTTTAGAATATACTGCTTTAAAAATGCACAATGCTGATGCAGTCAGAGAAGAGTAAATGGAATTAATTAAAATATAAATAAAATAAAATGAGAATGAATGAATAAAGGAGCTGGAAACAAAAAGACCTAAAGTCCTTTGCAGACTAAACTCTCTGCTGGGTTCTGCAGGGTCGAAGTTAAAGACACCCTCACGATCAACTACCCCAAATCAAACCAAATGACCCAAACCAGAACGGAAATGACCTCCAGTCACCTGTGCAAAGTGATATTGTAATCCAAGTGGCTGTTAAATGCAGCACGGCAAACCAACCCGTCACGCAGTAAGTGCATGGCACAGTCGAGGTTATATTCTCAAGATGAAATGACTGAGAGGCTTTCAGAGTAATCCCTGTGGCACACAGCTCAAACTTCACATCCTGCAAACAGACGGTCCCCGCAGTTAGCGAGCTCAAACAGGCGAGGCGGAGAGAGGATGGAGGGTGTGAAATGTTTGCCGTGCCAATGGGAAGACGAGGGGGGGAGCTTGGCATCGCACCTGGAAGGGAAGGATGAAGGATGGAGTTTGACATGCGGTGTGCTGAGACGGAGGTGGAGGAAACTGTTTCGCTGTTGGGGAAAGGGGGATTGCTTTCTTGTGCAGAGGGAGACAATAAAGCACCTGAGTGCAAGGTGTTCTTTGTCCTCGTAAAGCAGACGCGCCGGTGCTGGTGAGCTTTTACCCGAGTGAAAGCAAAATTGTTGAAAATCCCCTTCACAGTAAAGAGTGGCTATAAAAGTATAATCACATAATAAAAACGAGACAGGCTGTAAATTGACATGGATTCACGGCCCAAAAAGCAAAGCTGCCTCCCTTTTCTGTACTTATTTCTGCACTTTGGTCCAACAGACACGGAAAGGATTGTCGAGTATTACACACACACACACACACACACACACACACACACACACACACTGATTTGATTTTGCCATCTCAGCTGTGACCTTGTCACTCCCTAGAAGCATATGTTAAACTCAGCACCTATAGACAAGAGGGAGTGACTAATAATTTCCTCCTGGTGGACTTAGTGGGTGCAGGGAACTTTAATTTAAAGTCAACTTCTTTACACTGCAAAGGTGTTTTGTATGATGCAGCAAAAGGATATATGACACAGAAATATGAGTACAGAAAGCCATATATATATATTTATATTTATCTCTCCATTTAGATAAATCAAAGTCAAGTCACAAATGCTGGAAGCCCTTACCAATATGAATATATCAGCAGGATGCATGGGGAAGCCGAATAGCCCCCAGCAGGCACTTGTCAAAGCAGGAAAAGCACAGGTGGCTGAAATCCATTTAGGTAAGCCAGTTCCAGGGCTCTGGCATTGTGCACACTCACTCACTGACACGACTGACTTGAGCAAACTCAACTCCAGTCTTATGCCTCTGCAAAACTCTCACTGAATATCTGACTGAGGGGAAGATCGAGCTGAGACACACCACTAAAATAAAAAAAAAAATAATAATGATAATGTGAGAGAGAGGCCTTGTGTCTGGCATGCACCTTTCCTTTCTGAAATGTCAAAAAATCTGGAGGAAAAAATGGTTTTCTGGCAGTGTTCAAAGTTTTTAACTCAAGGCTCAGAGTTACGTTATCCATTTAAGTGTGAATATACATGTAAATCAAGTAGCCTTCAAGTAATTCAGCTATTTTTCCTCATGTGGACAGTCAAAGTGGATGCTTCTGTTGCACGGTTCCTTTTGAAAGACTGAATCCAAAACTGTCTAAATGTGCCAGTTGAGGAATCACTTACAAAAAAAGAAAGGTGGCCCGAGGCTGTAACTCACTACCAGGTTTTCTTCCTCTAAAACAAAAAAGAGACAGCCAACAACCAAGAAAACTAATCTCTATTCAAAATCTGTTTCTAAAATCATGAAATCTTCAGCGCATTGTCTTGCCCAGATGGTTCTCTGTTGTCTTTAACATTCAGCGAAGCAGCTGCCATCCACAATGAAGATAAATAACAACAACATAGCAATGTCAACACCCCGAAAATACACACATGTACACACAATTCATGCAGTGAAAGTCCTCTAAAGTGACCTTGCTTTTACAACGTCAGACACCTTTATAAAAGACACACAAACATCTCATAAATGCAGCCTCCCATAAACTTACATTTACTCTCAGATAATCATGTGAACACACACACAGATAAGCAAAGCTGCCCCTGAAATCTTTCGACTTTCTGACCCAGTGCTGAACTGCTGTCCTTTATTTTTCTCTGTTTGTGTGTGTGTGTGTGTGTGTGAGCGACAGAGTGAGAGAGTTCACAACAGTGTGTGTGTGTGTGTGTCTAAATACGTGTGTGCACCTTACCACCTTTCTTTGCCAACACAATGCCTCAAGTTGTAATGTATATTTCATGCTTTGTTGGCCCTCTCTGCACGTTGAGCCTCGGCAGCCATCAAACATTCATACTGCAGAAGTGCATTTACATATCAAGGGACCCTGCTCAGCCAAATCTAGTTGGAGCGAATACGTCTCCCTCTCCGTCCCGTTATCACCCTCTCCGTATGTTTCATGTCTTAGTCTGGCTTTTCAGCTCTCTGCCCTATCCTCCCCACACCCACCTTTTTGTTCTAATCCTCTTTTGTTAAAAGCCTCTTTGTCTTTTCCTTTTGTGCTCATTATTCGTTCCTTCTCTGATTGCTGTAAGAAATGAGGCAAAGCAAAGGACTTTACAAACGTTCGCTCGGTGGTTGTGGATGGGCAGAAGCCTCACGGCTGAATCTGCTTTATCAACAAATACAACCGTGAAAGCAGGAGTGAACGAATGAACGTGACGGCTTCACAGCCCCCTGTCTGCAGTGGCTCTGTGGAGAATGACTCCAGAAGGACCAAATAATGTGTCTCAATAGCTTTTTATAGCATGTTTCTATTAGCAGATGATAATAATAGTCAAAGAGTTGTTTCTTGAGCTTTTGGATGGAGCGGTCAGTAACATGGACACCACACATCCTTAAATGTCAAAACAAAATTTACAACGATCCACGTAGACTGCAGAGGAATTGAGGATGTATCAAAGTTAAAAAAAAAAAATGCTTCTAGAGGCTTCATGTCAGGTTTAGAAGCCTAATCTCAGTTATTAATAATGACCCCATAACACAGCCAGATGGGTTTTTTTGGTGGCCAGCTCATGCGGTGCAGTCTAGTGGGAGACTGTCTGGTGAAGTGGCATCAGACTGGCTGAGGGATGCAAACATTTGCAGCTCAAACACACACATCTGCACACTGCTGGGGCTGAAACTGCAGCTGCTCTGTCAAAATGCTGCTTTCCCCCTTTTAACTGAACCTTTTCTTCACCTTCCAGGAGGTGTGACATGGATATTGCACTTGGCATCAGGTGAGAAGAAGAAGTCATCCAGAGGAACAGCAACACGATTTCAACACTTTGAATGTGCATCGCATGGTGCAGTCCTCATTTATTTTACTGCGTTCGTATATCAACGAAGCACCATGCACGACAGCCGGCGTTTGCATGACAGCGAGTTAACCTGGCTGAGACTGATTGAGGAGGGTGACCTTAAAGCTGCACTGATCAATATTTGTTCATTAAGAAGTGGTGACAAACTCACAGATAATGACCACTCAACTTTACAGTTCCCCTCCACAGCTCCACAGAGCCTTTTTATCATCGTTAAGCTCATTGTTTAGGTTTTATGGATTTGATTCATCCTCGTCAGCATTATTTCCAGACATCTTTTCAGAAAACAAGCATTGATAAACCAACTGTTCTTTACCGGCTCGATCTTTATTTTTAGCAGGAAGATGCAAATATGTACTTAGCATTAACAATCTCCAGGGTATAACTTCTTTCAACTTGACATACTATATTAACATACTGGACCTAAAATCACACAAAACATAAAATCCAAAACAGAAAGGGTTTGATATTTTACTGTAAAAACCACAAACATGTCTAATGAGCATGTATATATTTTATTTTGTAAATATTTTTTCTCCACCAAATATGATGACAATATTTAGGAAAAAGCTTGATGTAAATTATTTATCACATGTCTGTGTGTACTTGGCCTATGAACACAATTTAAAAACTGGTGTAAAGTTGTCCACACTTTCAACACAAGTTGAAACAGAGACTCTGTGATCAGCATCGACTCCAGGGCGTTAAACATATTGAAGTCTGCAGTGTTTTTTCTCTTCGACACTGCAGCATATTACACCTCTGTGTCTCTCCAGCTGCTTTCACTCCCGTCTTGCCTCAGCTTCTCACTGCAGCTGCACTACTTCCCGTCATCCTTTCCTTCCACGTGTTCATTACATCTGTCTAAACTACCCTTCGCCTTCTCTCCTTCCTTGTTCCCAGGGCTCCTCCGCCTGTCTCCTTGTTTATTTGTTGATGTTGCCTCCATGTTGGTCCTTGCTATTGTTTTCTGCCCCTCCTCTCTTCCATCTGTGATCTCACTGCCCACATCTGTCTTTCTGTTTCTGTACCTCCCATTCTGAACTCTCTCTCTTTCCCTCTGTGCCCCCTTCCTGCCTCATTCACTGTATCAGCGGCTTGTACATTCAGACTGCAGGAAATACAGTACCATGACACGACGTCCTGAACCCATCTGTCTGTGTTACAGTGCTTCTCTCTCTCTCTCTCTCTCTCTCTCTCTCTCTGCAGGTGTGGATGTCTTGTGGCTGCATGGAGGGCATCGCTCGCTCCAGGGTAGGACACGTCAGCAGGAAGTGTGTTCTCCGCAAGTTCCCTGGTGGCATCGTGCTGCAGAAGGCAACTCTCAACAAGCCCTGTAAAACCAGCCGCCCACCATCTGAAACAACGCTGAAGGTGAAGCTCATTTTTATATGAAGCACATTTTTCATCTTCAGCTGTAGCAGATGTAATTTACATTTACTTCATCCTCATTATTTCATATATTCTATTTCAATGGAAAGAGGTAATGATGCAGTTTTACTGAATCTGGTGTCTGGAGTCAGTACCAACTTCTGTTTCAAAACATAATGTAAATCACTTTACATAAAATAACATGATGTAAATAAGGACATGACGAGATTACATAATCAAAGAAAACTCTGGAGTCATTGTATTTAATTGCGTTGTTTACCTGACGCCCTCAGTGCGCAGAGCTAAATGCATTTTTCAGTAACAGCTGATGAAAGTGGTTAATATTAATAAAAGAGACACAGACAGCAAATCAAGGACAGCATGACATCAAGTGACAGTGATGAAACATAAAACAAACAAAAAAAAAAAAGATATAGAATGAAGGTGCATTACATTTGTTTGTACAGTAACAAAGAAAATAGATCCATAAAGGTATCTGTAGTTCCACTGTGTGAGACTTACCGTTAACACACCAGTGACAGCAGTAATAAATATAGGAAGAGAGAAACACAAACAAACAACAAATAGCCGTAATAAAAGTAAGAAAAGCTCCAGTTAAAGAAAATCTAAGCCCCCTTTGCCAAAAAACAAGCACACTCTGAATTAATATACATCATATTTGCTCAGGCCCACACATTTTGTAAGATATTACATTCATTTGAGGCTTTAGTCATAAAAAGCACATCCCCAAACTGAAAAAAACGAAAGTGCAAAGACAAAGGTGATTAAAATGTCTAAAATAAGAAATAAGACTTCAGCAACCACTTGTGCTAATTCAGGTACTTTGTAAAGGTCGTTTGAAAAAGTTAGGATGGTGGGCGGGTACTTCTCCAGGTTCACATGCAAAGTCTGAACATGATTCTCAACCATTCTATGCTGTTGTAATTTTTTTATCTATATTTTTCTGTCTTTTTGAGTTGCTGTCTGGACCTTCAGGCTTTGTGTGAGGAAGAACATGCAGTAGTCCAGAAGGGTAATGATAAGCACGTCAGTGTGTTTCTCACAGCGCGGCCTCTGACGTACTTAACACTTTAACATCAAGGTGTAAAGGCTTCTGTTGTAAATGTCAATCATCCCAGAAATGTCTTAGTCCTCTTCAGTTTTCTCACAGTATTTGATCCCTTTCTAAAGCACATTTCATTTATTCATGTGCACTGTCAAGCGATGACATTCGTGACAAATCCCTGTGAACTGTCACGTTACTTATGTCATGTTTTCTGCCTGATGACCTGAAAACTTCAATTTTCTCAGACTTGTGATTACTGTATATGTGCGTCTGACAGTATGTGTCTGTGCATGTCTGCTTCTCTTGTTCACGCCTGCAGGGTGTGTGTGTGTGTGTGTGTGTGTGTGTTCATCATTAGTCGGGTGGATGTTTGCAAATGCATTTCAATAAAAGCAATGTTTAAAGTGGGTGTATGTCACTCTGCAAACCTTCAGTGAGTTATTATGTATGTGCAGCTTATCATCTACATCAACACTTAGGTGTGTGTTGAAAGCTAAACAATCGTTTGCCATGTTTTGATGAAAAAGTCAAAGATTCTTGCACTTCAACTACATTATTTATTAGATTGAAAAACGGTATCAATGTGGTATGGACGTTACACTCTCTGTCATCTAACCTCTGTCTGCACAACTGTAAAATACTCTGACGCCGTTAGTCGCACATAGCTGACAAACAGCTCGAGAGCCCCTTCAGCACGTCCCTGACCCAGAAGGTCATAACACACCTACAGTGAGTGCCTCTGTGGGTTAAAAGCTACCCCTCATCCAGAACACAACATTTAGTCTGCAGCAGACAGCTACCAGGCCAACAACCTGAAAACAAGCGTGTGTCTGCTCGTGTTGGTGGGGTCGACAAACAGTGACGAGCTGAATAACCAACAGGGAGACTGACATGTTGGGTACTACGGGGGCACGGACTCAGTGGTGTTGAGCTGCAGGGTCCCACTCTCTGCCTGTCAAGGGCAAACAGAGGTGGAAAGGGAATTATTCAGTGTTGCTGTTTGGAGACAGCTGGTGGCTTTGTGAGAACTGAGGATGAAAGCGAGAGAGAGAAAATAGGTACTGGTGCTGAAAGTGTGACTGTGATGTGAGACAGAGATACGACACACTGAATTTCCATGTGTTTCCTTAATGTCCATCACCTGCAACTGATTCCAGGACACAGATCTGATGCATTTTTCTCAAACATCAAGTGACAATTTTGTCACTCTTGATAAGGAAAACGAACACATGAGGAGTCGGATGAAGATCTCATTCATAAACTCTGACCACACTTCAAGCCATTAAGCTCTATTTTTCTTAAAAAGGTGCTTAAAATGTGCAGATTGGATTTAAACCTTTCTGAGATCAAGGTGTTGGTCAGACCACGTCCTGATGTGAGCTGCTCCAGAATAATTAATTCTGCATCCATTTACATCATACATTACAATGCATTTTTACCCTTAGAAAAAAAGCTTAAAAGACAGAAAAAAAACTTATGGGAGAAGTTAATTTATAAATACAAAGGTAATCTCTTCTAAGCTTTTTGTCTGATATGAAATAATAAAATCAAGATTGTTTTGAAACCCTTTATGAAAAATTTCAGCTATGTCGTTTAAATGATTTATTTCATTTATTCACTTATTTCATTTTCAAAGTGAAACTAATCCAGTTTAGAAAGTCATTAGCCCTATTATAATTATACCAACACCACTTGAAAAGTCCTCACAGACACACTAACAAACCAGCAGACTTCACCACGAGCGCTGGAAACTTTCTTTATATAAAGTTGAGGCAACTTCGGCTTGTGAAAAATTTAGCAGATGGGTTATTCCCTCAAGTGTCTGTCACAGAAGACTTCTTCTAAACCTGTCTTCTCTCTGCTGCCATTCCCTGGCTGCTCTACAGCTTTTGAGCATGTCTGCCTTTCTCTCTCCAGCCCCTCCCCGCCTCTACCCATTTCATACATTTTGCACACTCCCCCTATCTATGTACTAATCCCTCCTATCAACACTTAAGGCAAAAAGAGTGTGTGTGTGTGTGTGTGTGTGTGTGTGTGTGTGTGTGTGTGTGTGTGTGTGTGTGTGTGTTTTTATTTGTCAGAATCAATACGTGCTCCGCTGTGGGCTCGCTGGGGAGGATCTGAAGTGAATTTTGAGTGTGTGTCTCACATTGCTGAGGGGTCTTCACCTGGTGAGTTTAACCTCAAGGACACAAAAATCACAAACATGTACTGATGTTCTCCAACACCTTCCAAGTGACATAAAAAAGAAGCCTCCTGTCTTTTGTTTGTCGTTCTTTTTCAAATGCACAAGCCTTTTTTTAAACTGAGAAGGGACTCGCAGTGTGCAGGACACGATCTGCAGTTCTGATGTTTAATATTTCATGTGGGATCATTTGCACTGTAGTTCTGGTCTGCAGACACCAACGCCTGGGACGAACAGGAGGCGGAAGTGAAGTGAAGCGAAGCGATACGACGATGCTCGAGCAAACAGCAGCAGCCCGGCTGTTCGTGACGGAGGCAGATTTCTCCTAAACACATGCAGAGCTGATCTTTACCTTTATCTAAGGTAAAGATTATTATGTGTTCCTGGATAACACTGCACACGTACGTCCACATCTGGAGCTCCTGCAGTCAGGAGTCTTTATCAAAATTGTAAATGAATGACCTCCATGCATGCTAATCTACCCTGCTGAGAGTGATGTTCTCAGAATAAGAACAGATACAGATGAAGTGCTTCCTTGGTCGTCAACAAAAACGTTCTTTTCTCTTTGAGTGTTTATCAACAAAGTGTGACTTAAAGCTCATATGAATGCAGACACATGCATCACCTCTGTTTATGTCACACATTACACTGTTGAATTATCTCCCTGTTGCTCTACCGGAGCTCATCTCTTCCTGCAGTCATCCTAAAAGATGGAGCTAAGTTCCCATAGTTTAATCTCACGGTTGAAATTTGCATTCACAGCTGGGAAAACTGCGTCAGGACAGATCCAGCTCCCTGGTGGCTGTCGGCGTCAAAGAGCTTTTTGATTTAATAGCAGAGTAGATTTCAACAACTCCTTTGCTTCCGAGAGCTCAGCGAGGAGCTCTTGAAGGGCTCTGGTGTTAACTGATCTGTAGCACTCTGATTATCTCTCTTCTTTTATCAAGCTGAGACCTGGAATATTAAATAACCTGAAGTGTCCCCGGAGATAAAGTTATGAATTCAGTGCTAAACAGCTGGGCAGCAGTCCATTCTCATTTTCTTTCCACTGTAAATTCTCAAATATAAGTTTTCTGTCTCTAAATATAGACAGAAAAAAAGTCCCAGTATAAATAACTGAACAATACTGTAGATATATTATTCTTACTTTAATGTCAACTGTTTAGGAGAAATATGGTTAACCACTCTAAACAACATCTCAGTGCTCATTAATATGCTAAGAAATCTGTCATTAGCAGGAATTAGTTTTAGATAAGCAATGTCATTACAATAATTCAAAAAAATTCATCCCACTCCTTCAGTTGCATTCATATCACAACACCTTTGTTGCTCGAAGCACCAGCCGCCTTAAGTGGTTGCCAGTTTGTTGCACAACCTTAATATTTCCTGGTCGAGTGTCGGCGTGAGTCAGACTGACGAGTCATGAGTCTTTTGTGGTAGAGAGATGAATTAATCTTCAACCAATAGTGCTGATGTGCAATTATGTCCTGCAC
>JBAJHX010000067.1:19702915-19717328 GCA_037176925.1 Amniataba percoides | reverse complement strand
CGAGTCATGAGTCTTTTGTGGTAGAGAGATGAATTAATCTTCAACCAATAGTGCTGATGTGCAATTATGTCCTGCACATTGATCTGATGTGACAGCACTGGTTTAAGCCAGAAAAACCTTTAGTTTTAGCTTACCAGCCACCTCAATGTGACTTTTCATGCCCTCTGAAGCCAGACGCTTACCAACAAACTTTACAAACTTCCAGTTTTTGGCAACTGCTAAGACCACAAATGACAATGACATACCACATGCCTGCTAAAACTGAGGGGTTTAAACTGTAGAGAGCAATTTTAAATTAATAATTTTTCATTACAGTTAAGTCATTTAGACTGAGCTGATGCGTCCGCCACGTCATGGGGCAGACACATCAGCTAGTTTATTTTCTTCTTCTTTAGTTTGCATTAATCATATGCAGACATGACCCAACATGTTTGTTGGGCTCACACATAAAGGAGAGCATCAAGTGAAACACTTGAGGTTGGTTGAGGTTGCAATAAACATAAAAATTGGCAGATACAGAAAATGTGAACTCCAACAAACTTTCTTACATGAGAGCTTACGTGGTGTTTGTCAGTGGGAGATGATGAACCTGAGAGACGCGAGAACAGAACAGTCAGTCTGTCTCCATCACTGAAACCTTTATTGCATTAACCTCACTCACCTCTCAGTAATGATTCAAGCTTGTGAGGAAATGTCCATTTAGTTGTTGGTGTTTTTTTTTCCTAAAGGTGAAGCCAGAGGCAGATAAAAGACTGACAATGACCACATTTCCTGTTTTAATGGCCACAATTACATGCTGTAAAATCAGCTTAGTCATTTTTAAAATCTTTTTTCTTCACAGTATAATTTAAAATACAGACGTCATCATACAGACTTTTGTCTAATTCTCCTTTAACTTACTAGCAATTAAGCCACCTCCTGACACTCACAGAAGACCTTTTTTCATTCAAATTGCACCAGTTGATTTGACAAAATAAAAAAAGTCATGTGAACATTTAAATGCTGCTCTGCTGCACCGGCTTGCAGGACGGATGCAGGAGAACGTGCATGATTAAAGCAAAGCAACTTTAATTTAATTAAAAATCAAAAGACAGAAATATACAAACAAACCACAGCAGGTGAGGGTGAGAGGAACGTAATCAGTGTTGATTTCTGGTGAACGTGGAGAGGGTGCTGCAGGGCTGCTGTGAAGGTTGAACCAACAAGTATCTGAAAATTTAAACAAGAGGAAAGTGAAGAGGGTGAGAGAGGAGAGAAACAAGAAACCTGCATGCCAAGAATCTGTAGTTTTTAACAACATTTGTTCATTTGAATTATGTATTTGCATTTTTAATCTAATCTGTACAACAGTTGCTGAAAGTAAATCGATATTTGAGATTGATCGGCATCTTCAGTGTGTGTCTGACAGACAGATGAAGATGCCATATTACTTTATTCTGTCTGGTATTGCCTCTCAGTTGGTTTGGACTCAAAGAGGAGGATGTCAGCTGACTGTGATGGCACTGTACTTTCAAAAACAAAAGTTAGCTGTAATTGAAAATTCCCAATTTCCCATTTGGAAAATGAAATCTGTTGCTATTAAAAGTCATATCTTCAGGCTCACATACATTTTCACCACAGTGATTTTCTTTCATTTCTACTGAGACCAAAATATTTGACAGGCTGTCTAATGGATACAGATATCTCTGTTGATTGGCAGCTGTAAGTGACCTGCTGTGACACATCTCAGTGTGTTATAATGTGTGAAGGGGCATTGACAGCATTGGCCAGGCTCTGTATTCTTTTTAGAAAAGTCTCAGCTGAGGTTGAAAGTAGTTTGCCTCAGTACAGCCCAGTCATTTGAAGACATTTTTTCAGAAATTTGAGGATCAGAGTTGTGTTTATAAAAAAAAAAAAGTCATATAATTCAGTCTATTTTCATATCCACACTTTCAGTCATTACCCCCATTCAAACTCAACAGTCTAACCAATATGGTGATATAAAAAAGGAATAATCTCTGAAACACCATCATCTATGAGCGATTCATTTTTTCGTTATAAACTATGGACCAAATCCAGCAACGCCACGTCCCCTTCACAGATACTCTCTGGTTGTTCAGTATCTGGTCTCACACTTTCTCCTGTCACTTTTCTCTCAGAAAGTTTGCCTTGTGTTGGCAGCTCTGTAAACCTCCTTACTATCCTGTCACTCAGCCTGAAGAGTGTCACTCTGATAAGTGAGATCTGTTTGACAGCCTTTGACAATGGCACTCCCCTCTGACACCATGGGTGAACCCCCCTTTTGGAAATGAATCTCAGAAATTTCATTGACTCACAATTGGGACAGTCAGACGTGCTGTGCGGCCAAACTTTCTTCAAACCAACATAACTTTATTTTGTATCCTGGTGGAGATCCCATGGTGTCTAAAGATATCAAGCATGCCACGCTGAATGATGCAGCCATAAAAAAACATCTCAGGTTCAAACACTTCACTCAGCGTGCACATTGCGTCAGTGAGGAGCAATGTGCTGATACAAAATACAGTGTGTGTGATACTGTCATTTCTATTTTAGTGCCATAAGAATACTGGGTGTTTACATACATCTGTATGTGCTTGGTTGTACCTTTACCCACAGCCTCAGTAGTTCTCACATGTTTTATACTACTGGGGGCACTGATATCTCTTTGATGGACTGATGAGGGTCTGGAGTAGACTATAGATGCATGTAATTACATGCATTTGGATGTACACCTTACAAATAGAGGAGCACCAAGTAACTTTAGAAATAAAGAGTACAAACGGTCGAATTTCCATTGCAAAACAAGTAACAGAAGTGATATTTTGAATCATTTTATTTGAATCACATCAAGATTTTTTTATAAATGCAAACTGTGTTGATGCAGATGTGTTTGGAATAAATGTGTTTTGGCTGTGCAGCACATTCATCTCCACAGCAGTGACATAATTATTAATCAAGTTTAACATTGTTCTCATTTTACATTCCATCTCTAAAACCATCAGTGTCCCTGCCTCCATTATTCAGCACGTCTGTGAGTTGTGACAAACTATCTTCTTCATTTATGAGCGTGAAACAACAATCAAATAGAACTTGAAATGAAAATGATCAGAAAATGTATTCTGCCATTAGTCTGCTATTCGCTTGACATTTATCTGAAATGATTCGGCTGTAATGACGTCCAGAGTTCACTTGTGGAAACATTAGAGGAATGGAGGCAGTCGAAGGCAACGCCTCCATAACAGGATACACAATTACAAAAGATGTGTCGTGTCAATGAGATGAATTCAGGTCGGTATTGACTTTGCCTGTTCAATCCATTTCATTCCTCAGAGGTTAATGAACCCGAGAGAGAAGAACGAGAGCCTCGACAAGAAAAATCATGAGAGTAAAAAACAGCCAGTTTTCAACAATTCATATCTCGAGTGTGTAGTAATCCAGTTTAAGTGAGACCAAGCCAGCTCTCTGTCTGTCTCGGCGAGGTGCTTGCTGTGTCTGATATCCACGGTGGCAGACACTCCTCCTGGCCTGTGATTCACTCAGTCCAGGGAGTCAGGAGAGGCGTGACAGGCCCGCTCAGCTCATAACCAATCAGCTGAATAATTACAGATAACCTGCTTCTCCACAGGGCTTCGCCGCTATAAACGGCCCCGCTGTCTCACACTAATGGAAAATTACAGCCGTGGCAGTGTCACTGTGGCAGGCTCGGGTCGCGGGGGACCCGGGTGGATGTATTTGGGTCAGTTACCGTCTGGAGGAGAAGAGCGAGGCCCTTGAGTAAAGAACCACAAGTGCAAACAAGATGAGACTTCTCCTGTTGTTCTTGCACTGCCTCTTTGCACAGTTCAAAACTCTGTGACTTTGTTATAACAAGATTTGTTTCACTTTGGACCAAGACTATGTTCTGCTCCCTACCTGCGGACTGCAGGTTTTGATAATTTCTCATTTGGCAGTCTGCATATTCTCATCCCTCTACGGGAAGTGCTGCCAGACAACCTTACCAAACACTGAAGGCTTCATTAAGATGAAAGGAGGCTCAAAGTCCCGTTACGTCGAGGTGTATATGTTGTTTTGTAATTTTTCATTTTAAATGTAATTGAGGTTTCAAATGATTATCTTTTTAGACAACATTTAGCTGTTCACTTAAAAAGTGTCCTTTTACTTTACTTTCTGCTGTAATTATGTTCCATTTCTATTGATCATGTACATATCTGTAGTAAACAAACAGCAAACTGCCATCTTTGCCATCTGTCACATATAATGGGTATAATCATATTAAAATGTATAACTGTTAACTCCTTAAATCATGCATTAAAAACAGAAAAACTGAATAAGAATGAAGAATAAAGAAATAGAAAATATGGCGAGAAAACAAACAATATGTAAAATTTAGTAATCAACTGTTAACTATACCAACTTATTATAATTACTGACTGAAGGTGTGTGTTTAAGAATACTATAAAATAATTACCTCATAAATACACATTGGGCACAATGAATAGCAAAAACTACATCAGGGAGAATTTAGGTCTTTAATTTAATACACAGAATAATTATTAACACTAACAGGCATATGAGACAGTCTGAATATCAATCAAACAGCAGCACCAAATTTCACCAAAGTCCCGTGGCAGCTGGAACAATATCCACAGGCTAATCGGTGCTGAGTTTACTGTTTGACTTTGGCACATGAAAAAAACAAACAGGTGAGCCCCAAAGCCCCATCAGCAATATCTTTGGTATTCTTCAGCACGTACAGGAAGTACTCACAGGAGCTGGTATCCGGTCGAGTCGAGCGGCTACAGGAAGCAGCCGGAGCACTTCGGTCAAATCACAGCAAGTCAAACCAACAGACGAGCTCAGTAACAAGAAGGGAAAAAAACGCTTCAAAATCCAGATCAGTGTTTGATATGATGGACTCGATTTGTGCTGCCACAACATTTTTTCTTTCTGATGTCCCGACTGTCAAAAATGCCTCCTTTGTACATCACACAACAGTTTCCATATCCCAGCTCCATATGGCACAGATGGACCTAATTTACAAACTGTACTTCATTTATTTATTTCATATTTTTAAAAAAAACAACAAAAAAAACATGCATGTCTCCCGCCTTCTCAGAAAGTTGGATGCATCATGGTCCTTTTTTAACCTTGTGTGAAATCCATCAAAGGGTAATTTACAGCGTTAATGTGCTGATATGCTCTGGCTCTTATCTCTTGTACGTAGTATCTTCTGATGTTCTCAAAGACAAATTTCACACCGCAGTAGATAAGCTAACAAGATTCTGCCTTTGTTGTTGTTTCACTCGCAGCCACCGCTGTCTAATCCCCACTCGGGGAGACGGCGAGCTGGCAGCGTTGGTCCCCTTCCTGCATGTTTCATGTTTTATCTGCGAGGTGCGACACAGTTTTGTCACAGTTTTTTTTTAGTATGAGCAGACGTCCCCCCGCAGGCGTGAAAAAGTGGCTGCAGAGTTTTGTACTTTTTCGTTCAGGCTTGTGTTCGATATGCAAACAAACTCCTCAAAACGCTCAAGGAACATAATCCACTTCTTCAATTTGCTCATTATGTTCCACAAACTGCGTCTAAATGCACAAGTTCCTCCTCAGTCTTTGCACACAGTGTACAAGAATCTACAAGGGTCGCTCAACTCTGAAAATCATCAGATCAGATCATCGGCTCTGCTGGTTCTAATATTTTTGAGGCCAATTTTTGAGCTGTCAGACCAGCGCACTGCTAAAAATATGTCCAACGGAGCCAGAGACACAAGCCGTCAGATGTTCGTACAGTTTGCAGACGAGCCAACAGTTTTGGCAGATTTTGCTACAGCAGTCCTTTATGTGGAGGAAATGTGAGCACACTTGAGATCAGTAGAAATCTCTCTCATCGTGTCGGAAAATCACCAGCAATGGGCGTTGGGCATGGTTTTGCACCACAGGTCACAGCCGAGGCAGGAAGTCGATCTTTTAACTGTGATGGATGTTTATAATTAACAATTTGGGTAATTCTGCCTTTGTCGTTTCTTTGCCAAATAACTTTGGCTGAACTGGGCGTTTTGTTTCTAACCAGCCTGATTATCAGACCATTCCAGTTTTCTTGCCCTGTCTGAACCTTTTTTTTGGTTTTTAACAACATCCCCATATACTGAAAGTCAGACCACAATTCAAATAAACTGCAGTTTATTAAATAAGTTGTAATAGCTGGCAGTCATCGCCATTACATGACATGAAACATGTTTTCATCCACGGCCAGTGCATCAGCACTCTTTTCTATTTTTTTTCTTTTTTCTTGGAGACAAATATGTTTGTGAATATCACATTTTTATAACTGAAGGGAAAGGTTGCTGTAAGTTTACCATTAATGAAGTCTATAAGGTCTCGTATGCATAGTTAATGTACAGTAAATATAAGAATGATAATAATTACAATGATAATCATCATAGTAAGTGGTCTATATTTTAAAGGTGTTTGATAATGCCCACATACTGTAAGTAAAAATGTCCACTATTTTTTCTTTAAATTACTCATGAAGACACAGAAAGATAAAAATACACACAGGCCCTTCTTATTAATGTCAATCAAAGTGTACAGAACTGTAAATACTTTCTTTTTGAAACATGTTTTAGCAGTAGATAATATCCACATAAACATAACATCTCTCTTTCTCTCCCTCTATAATGAACATGGACATCTCTTCCACTGATAGTGTGATTAGTGTTGTAGGTACTGAAGGTGAAGATGATGAATCTTAAACTCCAGCTGCCCTCATTTGTCTGATCTAACGGTGTAGGTGCTGACGATGGCACAAAATGAAGGGAGAACATATGGGAAACTTGTACCATTAATATGGGTAATCCCTCTGGCAGGAATATATGGAGGTAAGACGATAGGGAGACAGACGCTCCAGGCGCTGCACAGCTACTCACTTTCTCTTCCAGAAATAATCCTATATCACAGGACGCTTAATCTTCCAACCATCAAAAAAGCTGTTTTGCATGCGGTTATTGTTAGGGTGAAAGATTCTAGTGATTTCTTAATGGACTCCATTCATACCACCTCTTCTTGTCCACTTACTTGTTTTCAGAGCAGCCTTGGTCTTGAGATGACATTTTTGTTTGCTTCACCTTCTACCATGAAACATCAGCCTCACACAACAGTGGCGTCACAAAAAAAGAAAGATAAAGACTCACTGCGTTTAAAGATGAAAGCACTTCGATGCAGCAAAGACTAATGAAGTATTTCTTTTCTTCTCTTTCTCTGCGACCACACCTCTGCATAACGGCGTACTTGAGAGTGTAACCTGGGCAAAGTGTTCTTTTCTGTGCAGAACGAAGGAAGCCGCTCTCACGTGGCTCGAATCATTCAGCGGTAAGAGCTGAGGTGAGAGCAGAAATTCATTACATCTGCCTTGTTCTTTTCTGTGAATAAGAAAACGCAGAACGAGATGTCAGGGTCCGCAGCGAGGAGCAGCAGAGCTTTGTGAAAATCAGCACGGACGCCGATCCTGCAAGTCATCTATTTTTAAAGTTTTTCGCTAAAGAAAAACACTGTGGATCATTTTTCAGTTGTATCATAAAATTGCAACAGCATAGCATCAAATTCCAGAGGCATGAATGTTGTTTGCTTTTTTTATTATTAAACTCAACATTTAGACACAGTTACTATTTTGTCAGTCAAGTTTTCATTGTGTCATGCAGCAGCTGTAAAAGCAGTCAATTTTGAAAATTGTCGGTGCGTTCAAGGACTATTTCAGAAAATGGTGTACGATCACTGAAAAGCTACACTTCACAAGGGGCTGTATGTTGCATTAATTCCCTCTTTCTGCTGTGGTTATGTGTTATTATATCACATCTTTAGCAGAAATACGTGAGTGTGATCATTGTGAAAAGAAAACTGATGCTCCCTTTCTTTGTTCAGGTGGTGAATTATTATATGATGAGTTTAAAGCAGTGATGCAGTAACTCTTTCAGCAATGTCAGGTCACCGATGAGTTAAAGGCCTGTGATGTCATTTCAATGTACCAAATAATAACTGTCACGTCAGCAGCGAAGGACGCTTATGGAGGGGGGTGTGACGGCCTCCTATTAAAACAAAATTGTGATGCCCATGTTTTGTGTTTTTATTTTATTAATCTAATAATGAATACCTTGAGTGACTTTTGAGAAAACAGTACACCCAAAGTAAACAGGGCTAATTTTACAAGTATTTATAATGACAATAATTATGTGACAGAGATGAACCAGAAAACCTCATTGGACAACGAGTTTAGAGATATTATATCACAGTATATCAGTATAGTATTCCTTAAGATAAAAGATACTCTAAAAAAAAAAAGAAGTACCGTAACAATGAAACTGGATTCACAGAGATTTCTGCTTGTCTGTCAAATTAATGACATGGTGCTTCATATCAGTGACGAACAAGACTCTTAATAAAATAATAAACATACAAAGAGTCAAAAGGTGTAAATGAAATAAAAGTTACTTTATTGTAACTGTGTATAGTGTATATCTGTGTACTCATACCTTTTATACTTGGACAATGTGACTTCATACATATAGACTGATCTAACACCAGAAGTGATGAATGATGGCATCAACTGAGTACAAAGCTTCATTCTCACTGAAGTTCATTCATTAATAGTCGAGTGTGACAATCACAGCAGGTCTCTGAGGGAAATGAGGTGAGACCTCAGCAGCACTCAAGTTTTGAATGCACTAAGCTGCAGCACCTTAAATTCAGTGAGTCAGAGAGGAAGACGTCACGCTTTCCAAACTGTCAGAAAGCGGGCAGATTATCCCTTTAAACAATACGGTTTGGATGTAAAACAAGCGTAAAGTTACAAAAATTAATTAAGAAATCATGGTTTTAAGTTAAGTGTATGTCTGTGCTTGTGTATCTCCTTGCGTTGTGAGATTTCCTGAGGCAGCCTGAGCGAGCGTTTGACTGGATGTTCGTCTTCAGCTCACAGACTAAAGCAGTTGTGACGGATGAGATGATCACCGCGTCTTCGCTGAATTCCACACGAACCACTCGGGGATGACGTTTCTTTCCACACCTGCCTCTCCGCTGTCACACTTTACCACAGACCACTTTGTGAAATGAGAAGTAAGCCTTGAATGCTAATTATCCGCCGCTGACGTTTCCCCCTCCGCCGAAACGCTTTGACAGCGAAGCAAACCGGCGCAAACACCTGCATTTCAAATGCATTTCATTTTTTTCTGAGAGCTCATTAAGCTTATTTTAGCTGCAGAATAAGTTGCTTAGACTTTTGTTTGTGTCCTCTGCAGTGTCACGGCCCGCCTCTGAAGCCGCAGAGTGGAATAAAAAATTTACTTATTCAACATCCGCAAACACAAATCACTGAACACTTAGCAGCCAAGAGAATGGGATGTGGTTTTCAGTGAGGTCAGTAGTGAAGGTGTGTGTATGCATGAGTGTAAAGAGTGGTGTGTGTAGTGTGGTGAATCACTGCAAAACTTATGTCTCGTCGTGTTTAAGTCATGTCTGCCATGTTTTTCTGTTTCCTGTCTGGCTTGTCTTTTATTTTGAAATCCCTAACTCTCCTCTCATTTCAGGCCCTTGACTTCCTCCCACTGTGTTTTTTCTGCTGATGTGATTGTCTGCCCCCCTCTTATTGTTTCCACCTGTTGCCCCTTTCCTCATGTGTGCATATAGCCCATGTTTCCCCTGTCTCATTGCCAGATCGTCAAGAATGTTTCCTAATGTCAAGAAGTCTTCTGTGATCCAGCCACTGATTCAAGTGTTTGTAAGAATTCTTTATTAAAATCTTTAAAAACATACTCGCCTGGAGTCTTCCCTGCATTTGGGTTGACCGGCCTTGATTCTGCTCTTGTCAAAAACAAATTGACGCTCAGCTGAGCAGTGCCAGGTGAGAAAGGAGAGTGCGGTGGTTGAGGTGATTGTATCAATACAGGTCTCAGATAAACTTCCTCAGTCCCTCCCTAAAAATAAACTTCACCTGTGTATCTTCTGAGGCGTGCCGGGCTCGAGAGTGCAACTCCCCTCCCCAGGATTACCTCAAAAACAAAAAAGGCAAAATAATAAAATAGTGCCCAATGGAAAGGCAGACAACTGCCCAGCTGAGCAGTCACCTGATGTTACTGAGGAAGTTATCACAGTGAAGCCACACACAAATGCTGTAAATCACAATAAATACACTCCTTAAATGCTCATTCCCTCAAATTCTTATCCAGGTCAAGCCCCCAAATATGTTACGTCCCGATGGGTGCCAGCGAGTAACAACTGATGTTATGTGAATTGAAGGAGGAGGGAGAGATGATTGGCTGAACAGTGATCCGAGTTTATTGATAAAAAAAAAAGGCCGCACTATAAGAACAGATAAACTCAAAACAAAACCTTTTTCAGCCCCAAAAAAGAGAAAACCTCAAACAGTTACAACAAACCCACACAGCAGTACACACAGACCACACGGTCAGCTGTCCAAAACACAGAGACAGAGAGAGTCAAGCAGACTCCTCTCTGCACTTTTATTCTGCGGGAGGAGCTGAGCAGAGTGAGAACACCTGTGCTCTCCCAATCACAGGTGTCAGCAGCCCTAAAGAAAGAGAGAAAAGGCGGAGGGGACAGCTCTTTACACTCATGCATACACGCAACTTCACTACTGACCTCACTGACAACCACATGTCATTCTTTGGTTGCTACGTTTTCATGATTTGTGTTTAATTTGACAGATAAGCGGAAATCTCTGTTCCATTCAGTTTCCTTGTTACTATACTCACTCTTAAGGAATACTATTCTGATATACTGTGATATGATATCTCTGAACCTGTTGAAAACCAATGAGGTTTTCAGGTTCATCTCTATCTGTCACATAATCATCGTCATCATAGATGCTTGTAAAATGAACCCTGTTCACTTTGGGTGTACTACTTTCTCAAAAGACACTCAAAGTATTCATTATTAGGTTTTATTAGTATGTTTTAATTGCCAAATAAGGTAGTGAAAACAGAGTTTATTTTTGGTAGCGACATTTAAACATGACTGATTTATATATTGTGGTGAGTTAGAAGAGGTGATGCTATTTTTTTTTTTTTTTTTACATTGCACATTTCAGCAACAAGGCAATTCAAAGAGCTTCACACAGCTGTAAGACAAAAGTGCAAAAGAAAAACACAGCACAGGAAAATACGCTTGAATACAATTAAAATCGGTCTTTAGCCACCTCCTCTGTTTTGTCTTTGTCAAACTGAAGAAGTGAACAAAGTGTCTTAATGAAAGCTTCATGCGTTTGATCCGTTTGTTTTATTAAAGCAGCACCCATTTGAGGAGCACGGTGGAACAATGTCTTCTGACAGAGGCCTGTCCAGCAGTTTGGGACTATAAAACCACCGTTTTCATAGAAGCCTGCAGCCACTGATTTGCAATGACACTTTTTTTTCCCAACAAAAGGTCTTTTCAGCTCACAGGATCCACATGACTTTTGCATTGTTATGCTGGAACACTGTATTGAAGTTTCAGGGTCAAACAACTTACGAACATGTAAAAAATCTCTTTTCATTTATGTTTGGAGGAGAGGACATCAGAAAAGTGTAAAAAAGTGCCATTGTGGATAATCTGCAGTGTTTTGCAGTCTGTTACTTCTTCTTTCCTTTTACTTTCCCTCCATTTTGTGTTTCCATTTTGTTCCTCAATCTTCTATTTCTTCTCCTCTTCTGTTCTCCTTTGTGTCCCTCCCATCCTCTTGTTTTTCCTCCCCGTTTTCTTCTTCTCTCCTCCTTTGCCTTCACTCACATCACTTCGTCTTCCCCCCCAACACTGCACCACGGCTTCTGTCTCAGCTGAAAGATGAGGAGCGTCGCGCCGTACATCATCTCAGCAGGGTTCACATCAGGTGCCTGTAGCGTTGAGGTTTCTGCATTTCAATGCTGCTGACCAGACAGCGAGCTTTGTTCCACTTTACTTCATGCTGATGTGCCCTGTTTTATCTCAGGCATCTTGAAATGGGACATCTTTAATTAGGATACGTTAGCGATGATATCAAAGCAAATGTGCGCGTCTCTTATGATTAGGATTTTCAACTGGTAAACTAATCAGATGTTTTTTTTCCAACCCTGTTCAATAGGAAAAATGTTATTTTTGAGGGTCTATTTATTTCAATGCATGTGGAGTTTTTTAATGGGATGTTTTAATTAAATGTTAGTTTGTTTCCTTGGCTAAAATGTTTTTAATCTGAGCAATTAAAACCAGGATTTCATTGTCAGTTTCTTTGCACAGAAAATCTGATCAATAGATTCAATCAAAAGCAACAAAGAGTTTACAGAAAGATTGTAAGAAGAAGAGATATTCAAACTATTCGAAAGACATTTAACTCTCTGAAAGTAAAGACAGGAGAGGGAAGGAAAAGTTTTAGTTTTTTCCAACCATAGTTGATAAGAAAAATGTTATTTCTGTGAGTCTGTTTATTTCAGTGCATGTGGATTTTTTTAATGAGATGTTTTAATTAAATGTGAGTTTGTTTCCTCTCCTCACAGCCATCCAGTCTAGCAGAGTTGCTGTGGATGTCAAATTTCTGTCACATACTCACCAAACTCAACTTTATATTGGTTTTAATCAGAACAAACTTAGATTACCATTAGATTTCCCCCCATTATATCCCAACACCCCCTAAATCCAGGCCAATCTACCATTTCTTCCGACCCCCTGATAAGACCTTACATGTATAGAAAGGTTGCATGTTCTTCATCTCCCAGTGTCTTCCAGTAAGTCTAAATTGGCTTCCATGATTTTGAATTAAAATATTCAGGACATCAGGACAACATCATGTTCCTGCAGTTTTGCTAATACATGTAGATTAGCCGACAGGGTATTGATTGAATGCAGACACGTGGTGCTGCACTCTGACTGGCCGACAACAACAGCTTGTTAGATTCGGATGAGGTGAACCTGCTGGGCGGAGGCCGGCGCCGGGCAGCCTACACAGAAAATAAATCACTGCTTCCTCATCAAAATGGGAAATTACATGGATGGACAACAACTGGCCAGTCCCTGATTTATTAAGCAGAAAATAAGCCGTCTTTGTACACAGACTGTTTAGCAGGAATGTCACCAACACTGCTCAAGTGAAGGCACAGCTGGAATAAAACAATGTTTTGCCTCAATGTTTTTCAGCGATTTAAGTTATAATTTATAGTTAAATACTTAAATTTCAATAGCATTTGTGTCCCTCTGTGAAGGTAATATAAGACTAAAATACTCACAGTTGGCATCTTTGATCACTCTAACTTTTCCTACGACCGCTCTTCACAGTGCTTTCCCCCCATTTTCAGAACAAGTTGCTAAGCAACAGTTAACATCCCATCAATAGTGAAGGAAAAAAAAGATTTTTTTCTTTAAACCCAGTGTCATAAGTGTTTAAAATAATAACTATCACTCTGTGTAAACCATTAAAAAGCCAAACTCCTCAATAATGTGCTTTCTTATCCAAGTAGAGATTTAAATCTTTAAAATAAATTTACAAATACATTATTTCGCTTTTAAAGAAAGCTCAATACTTTACTGAGACAGTTGATTGCTGCAGTTTTTAAGAGGAATAAATAATTAATTTGTTAGTGGTTACTTTCAGCAGTGATTTAATACATATTTGGTGTTATAGTGAGCATTTCTGTTTGCAGGATGTGAGATTTAGTTAGAATAAACTACAGTGTGTCTGTTTCTAATAAGTGAACATGAAGATCTATCAGACGTTGAGATTTGCGAGTGGGATGGATTCATTGTCGGTCTTTTCATGGGATTTGTTGAGAAATGTAGAATATTTCAGTCCTTTATAATGTTATTCATTCTGTATTAAATGACAAAAGATGTACATTAATAAGAGATTCAAGACTATCAGTAAACAGATGAACTGCCGAGAGTGAAATGTCTTTACTTAAGAAAGTCTTACTATATCTCTGCATACAAAAAGTGTAAAAAACTTTCTAACTTGCATTCCATGATGTTCCTGCACCATTTAAGTTCAGCCTTGACAACAGATGTCACAGCAGAAAGCTTTATGTTTTAAAAGAATGCTTCACTGAGATTTCCAGGGATCAACAAAATGAAACTGATTCTCTTGCAGTGTGAAATTTTCTGAAGGACAGAATCGAATGAATTTCAGTTTTATATCTTTACAATCCAGATCGTCCTGCATGTTGTAGAAAAATGACTTCTGGTGAAATATGTTAAATTATCCGCAGATCATAACAAGGCTGTAATACTTAAATCGTAGCTAAAATATATTTCCAATGTTCACTTTTGACATGTAATAGTTCAGCCCTTAGTCTCAAATCTATTGTGAGGAAGTAAACTGTTAAAGACAAACTGTTAGGGTGTGTGGCAGGAGGTGGTGAGGTGTTGGACCCAGAATGCAGACGGAGGCTGGCTGAGCAAGTTGAAA
>JBAJHX010000067.1:19692354-19702815 GCA_037176925.1 Amniataba percoides | reverse complement strand
GACAGGGAATAAACACAAGACAGGGGATCAGAAATAAACTCTAACTACGAACATGACACAAAACAAAGCAAAACCCTGACATAAACAGAAATAAACTCTAACAATGACCAACAAACAGACCAAGGCAAAATCCTAACACAAACCCAGTTTACCATAAAGAAATAAACATTAACCACTAGTATCCCCTTTTCAGTGGACAGCATAGATTTGTTTAAAACAGTAACAACTCTCAAACGCTTATAATCAGAGAAACTGTGCTGATTTCTCAACAAGCATTCATTTTTTCCCGTCTGTTCCATGAACACCACCTGACATGTGAATCTTTAATATAACTTAACATAACTTTTTTTTTCTTCATCCACACCATTTGTTTGGAGATTAAACACAGCTTGCCTTTCCACTTTAAACACCCACCTGCATGCCCGTCCTCACTGTGAATCATGAAATGATAATAATCACCTGTGAATGCATAAAGCAGGCGTCTGTTCTCTGATCTGATAAAAACTTGTCTTAATGAAATTAGCAGATTTGGACTTCACCACGTGACTTTTATTTTCATTTTCCCTCCATTTAAATCATATTATATCTGAGAATATGAATTAAACTGAAAATAAGAGAAGTGAGCCAATATTTACAGAACAAGCCCAGCAGGGCTTCCTGCAGTAAAGTTGCCATGGAGATGATGAGAGCTGGTTGAGGTTATGTTTGTATTTTACAGGAGTGTCACAGGCTGATTTGCAGGGTCGACAAAATTACTCAAATTTAAAAGAAGCAGCATTCAAAGCAGCAAGCTATGGACCTATTTCATTACAATACTGCAACTTTACTGCCATGTAATAATAAATGAAGAGATAAAAGATGTGGTGACTCTGAACAATAGAGACATTGTGATCCTGGAAGTGACCCCTCCCTTCACGATAGAAATGTTTATCATAGGATAAACGTGATCATTTAGAACAACTTTGGATTGATTTTCATTGATGCTTTGCTTTAAGGGGACAGGTGGTTCTAATCATGCCAGGAAAATGCTTCTCACTTTATGGAAGCGTCTGCATTTCCCCAATTTATTCAAATTTTTCACAGGTCTAAGTCTAATTTCACCCACTGCATAATTCTGAAAACTCCTAAAAAGTAGGGTTATAAAAAACAAGTTTACATGTGCAGAGCCTCGTTATGGGAGATGTGGGAATGTGGTAAGGAAATGTGATGAAAAGTGAGCAGGCAGGTTGCAACCAAACCCCAAAGTTACCAAACATCTCATGAAGAGAAAATGAAGGCAGATGGTGGTGAAATGAAACCAAAACTGTTTGTCACATTCATCAGTTTACAGGCCAACTTCCTAATTCGACCTAAACCTAATAGACTTACTTACTAATGCACTTATGCTGTTTATGAACACTGACTTCCTCTGCAATTAGGGATTATTATTGACTTCAGAGGTGTTCACTTACAGTAAAGCTTCACCTCTAAATGGACTCATTTAAATGATCGAGACAGACTCACTGTGGGTAAGAGGCAAATCTGCTGTTATTCCCTGATGTAAATTAAAGGTGCAAGGGGAGGTTTTGTTGCTGTTTTTGCTCTTTATTCATCTGGATAACTTGTTTAATTCACCAACCGGACTTTGCTACAACAGTGTTGACATGTTCCCAAATCTCTAATTATCATAACCAATAGAAAAGAAGGCCAAATAAAGAGAAGATGTAAAAAAAAAAAAAAAAATGCATTTGTCCTTTTAAATTTTCTTATACCTGCCTTTTCTTTCAAAGAAGATATTTTAACCAATAATACACTTTTTAAACTGCCTTGCATTATTAAACCAGAATATTCCTGGAACCAGAAGATTCCTATTATCTGATTTTTCAACTATTTCATTTGATTTTACAACTCTTAATAACTTTATTAGATTTTATCTGCTCTGTCTTCGTCCTCTCAGTGCGAAATAACTGAGACCTGCCTGGACCTGAATCAGGTTCAGGTCAGAGAGGGTCCCATTGTGTTTCCACAGGTCCTATTATGTGCCACAGCAGAAAAAAAAAAGTGTTTTTTTTCCATTAAGTTGAGACGTGCAGGAAAATATCGATGATCTTTTTGACTGCTGTTACTTGTTAAATGGTGGAGCCTCATGCTGCTGCCGGGCTTCTTTCTCTGTCTGTTCAAGGCCGAATGGATCTGGTGTAATTATCTTGGGGTCTTTTTCTTTTTAGGTGTTGTTTCTTTTCGAAAATTAATTCATCATTCATCAGTGTCCAAAAGTTTGGTCTTAGGAACACCAAGCATTTTCTGACAGCATAAAAAAGTGACACACACAGAGTTGCACCATACTAAGTCTTATTTTGTCATCATTATTAGTGCTCTGTTCAGAGACTTTGAAATAAACTTTAGTTGCTTTAAATCCAAATGCATCACATCAACATTATCCCCAAAAAATCGAGCTGCTCCTCGAGAAATTTTAATGGGAAACATTCAGCCGTGGTCTTCAAGCCTCAGTCTGTTTGTTGTTTGCTAATTATTTGTCAGAACAATGGAAAACGACAGTACATCAGGACATACCCAGTGTTGATCTTCTATATAAACTATGTACTAGATCATATCACAGACGGCGGATTATTGATTTAATTATTTCTAGCATTAGCGGAGATAAAATCCTCGTTGGCCGGGCTGTGAGAAACGGCAGCTTTGCTCTGTTTGTTTAGAACAAACAAAATGTTATTTGATTTTGAGGGAAATGGCTCAAATAACATTCAGCGCTCGGCTTCAGAGGACAGAGTCAATACAGCAGAATGGGTGGGAGCGATATCTGAGAAACAGTGGGATTATATGCAGACTGAATCAAAGAAAGACGTCGACAACAAAGGTTCAAACACAGCAATGTGCCTTTTGTGTCATTTCATTCAATCTTTTGAAATATTCTAGCAATTTCTATCTTTTTTCTTGAATTTCATTTCACTGTTTTGATTGTTGTGTGTTGATTTATGTTTTGTGTTTTGGACTGAATCAAGCTGACAGAGCTCCTTTTTTTGGTAAATTTCTGCAGAGAAAGGAATTCAGTGAATACAACACGTTTTGCACAGTCAATCAAGTCCCTGACTGTGCTCAGTACATCAAGGAGCCATTAAATGCATGTGAACCTTGTAAAGATGGTCTTATGTTTTCATTGACCTGCGGGGTCGTGGGTTTCTTGTGCAAACTGCGTACTAGGCATTGCATTGAAAGTCATGCTAGCTTTGAAGAAACAGAAGGTCTTTTGAGTACATCTTCCTTTTGTTGCTTGAAAAAAAAAAAGTTCATAATTCAGAGGCACTTTCAGTGACGGCCACACATTCGTATATATTTTTTAAACCAAAGAATCTTCAGGTATGTTATTTTATAATAAATATGTTGGAAGCATCTAAAGAATAAAGAAGAACATCAGCTTTTACAATTATTTTGCAGTGTGAAAATTACTCAGTTGGTGTCAAGGTCTCTGCTGGTCGGCAGCCTGTGCTGTGCTGCGTTTAAGTGCCGTGGGAACGTTCCACATCTAGAGCTCATTAGCTGTCTGATGTGTTATTATTTAAAATCCACATTATTCTTTGATGACAATCATGTTTGCTTGTTGTTTGTGAGTGTTTAACATGGTAGATGATATTTCTGGAGGTTCACGCCAGCACTTGAAAGCACCTTGGCTTAGTTTCCAGACCCAGATCTGCATCCAACTGTGATGTAGTCACGTCTGCTGAGTAAAGAAGGATGGTTAATGGATAAAAAAGTAGATTAGACAGTGATGAACTATGAGAAAACATTTTTAATACAGTGCATGTTTTTAGACAAAATATTCAGCCTGGCACTTGTGTGATTACATGTAAATACACAGAAGTGTCAGACGTGTATTCCCCAAATCAAATTAGGAATAATTTCCATCTCTTAAAATGAATGAGCTCTCATTTAAGAGAGTTTTTATTTGATCATTTCAAGCACCATTAGGCCTTGTGGAGAGTTACCTCAACTTCAGCAAATCCACTTGCTGAGTGCACTCAAGATTCATGCAAATGTATTCAGAGTCATTGTGAGGGGAATTATCCATTAATGTGATATTAGTACGGGTGTTCTGTCTCACAGGTGGTGAAAATGGTACCTGACCATTTGTCTCTAATCACTGCATCAGTTTGACTCAAAAACCTAATGGAAGGCGTTGTCAAATGGCAGAAGGTGCATTCTGTGATAAAACAGGGTAATTCCACTTCACAATAATCACAGGGGTCCTATCAAGTCGATAACTGCATTTACAGCAAATGTCTCTCAGCACAGACTGAGCAATTTTCTCTCCTGCAATCGGCGGAAACCCATTTTACTCGGAGAGTGGAGGGAATTGGTGGGTGCTGAAAGTGAAATTTCCCAGGAGGGCCGGGACATATTGTGAAAATCACTCGTATTGGAATGTATCCAACGGACTGTCACTCAGAGGAGGGTGAATTTGGGAACAATATTGTGTGCACTCACAGGAACAAATGTGCCCCAAGGTTGAAAGGGGCAGCCGTTTCAACTTGGGTGCTGTTTTTGAAACAATTTGTTTGACTGAGGCCGGAGATATTATTCATTTACAAAGCTGACGTGTGGTTTCATGTTCAAATTGTGCAGTAATGAAAAGACTAAAGGTTTGAGCGCTCAGATTTATTAATCCTGTTTGGTGTCACTGATTGAGGGATTCATGCTGGTGAAATCTTTTTTTTCTCAAAAAGCATCGGCACTGTTGCTGTCTCGAAAGCAACAGGGATTTAAGGTCCTAATACGTTGACAGACATGTTGGAAAATACTGGCTGGCTTAATCACACTGAGTAATATCTGGGAACTTTATGTGTTTAACAAACCAAAAACAAAAATAAAAATTCTCTGACCTGACAGATTCTGCATTTTAATGCTCAGTGGCCAGTGGAGTGAGCAGGCCAACAGCAGATATGCCAACATTTATATCAAGAAATAAAGGACAGCAGGTCGAAGATCAGTGATAACGTGCAGCAGTATTTCTTCCAGAGTCCAGATAAAGAACAATATTTCTGTTATCTTTGTTATTCACTTAAAATATCAGGCAGTTTTACTTCTTCAGCCCTGCAAAAACAATCAGTCTGATAAGGCGAAAATCCAGCCTGTAGATTAGACATCATCCATCTACTTGACCCGTTAATTGTATATTATTTTTAAATACTCACCATTTTATCATGTAATATCATCACTCTATGGACTCTGTATATACTTCATGTGCTGCACCATGTGTTGTTTTACTTACACACAGCTGATTCACATTCTGATTCTGGTTCTGCTCTTTTCTGGAAGCAGTCCCATCTTGTAGAAATATCTGCACTTTGACAAGGGATCATGGGTTGACTTCCCTTTAATTTTATGCCTCATCAGCCAAAAAATGTTGAATACCCCTGCTCGAGCCTTTATTAGTCCCACAGCAGGGAAATTCACAGAAAGTCACATTTCTTCACTTCACAAAGAGAAGCTTGTCTAAATAACCTAGCTTAACCACACTTTCACATGACTACACTTGTATACTTTTACTATACATTTACGTCAATTAAGTGAAACCCAAGATTCAGCCAAGCTCCATTTAAATGGAGATTGACGACCACGGGAGAAGCTGGTAAGAAGATGTTAAAATGATTTTGTCAAACTGTGCCTGCTGATAGAAAAATGTGGTGTCACGGCACAGTACACCCAAGAGTCCACCTTGAGTAGTTTTGCAATGTTATAGCATGCCATTATATATGAAACCGTCAGCATTTGCCTGTCAGACATAAACAGAAACATAGGTTGTGTCGAGGATGTGACAAACAACCAACATGAAAAGAGAGAATTTCAGATGCAGATTCATCATCTGGAAGAGGTTTAATAGCAGCCACCCTACCTGAGGAGTAGTTTTTAACAGGAAAAAGAAGACTATGAATTTATTCAAGCTATTCAGCACCTAATTAATCACAGCTAATTAACACTTTGACACGTCCCATTGAAGACCCTGAACTAAACATTTATACTTTCGACATCAATGCAGAATTTCTTTCTCAGCAAATCTTTTGATGTGACAAATCGTTACTTTGACAGGCAGGGTAATTTAAATGATAAGCATTTCTCTTCAGCAAAATTAATTTTGATATGCATCTGGCAAGTGTAGCCATGCTATTGCAGCAAGGCAGCTGGCCTGGAGCCAAGGTAAAGCACTCATTATTCTCCAATTAAAGTCAATGTTATCTGTCCAATTCAAACAATGTAAATGGTAATGGCAGACACCCAGGATCCAAGTTATCTGACTAAGTTTGTGTGTGGAATTTCTGTCTTCATTTATTATGACTTCATTCCATCACAATAATGATTTCTGGAGCCCACCAAAATTCCACTTATCATGGGGAGAGATTTCGATTAGTTTCAGTCATTTCCAGAAGAGCGAATATGATTTTTATTAATCTTCAATTAGCAGCTTGGAGAAGATGCTGATCCTTGCAGATGCAGGTCAGCAACCATCAAGTGACTTAAAATCTTTACTAAACCAGCTTTTTCCCTGTCTTTTAGCTCTCTGACTCAAACCTTAAACCTTTTGTGATTTAAGAGTTGATGAGGGTACACTTTCTTTCTTACACTTTCGCTGTATCTGATTCTCCACAATTGACTCATGGACCTGAACTTCTTTTTTGTCCTCCAGTGAAGAGAAGGCAGTTTTGAATAAAAGCACAAGGATGCTCATACTATCTCAGAAATAGTTGGCATTCATAGCGTTTGCAGAGATACAAATGTGGTCTCGTCTTTTTGTGTCAGTAGTTCTTTTAGAGGCCACCAATCGATGATAAAAACTCATTTAAGGGACGAGTCCGGCAATGCTTTTCTTGTTGTTGAAAACTCTCATGAAAAGAGCTTTTAAAAGGGCTCAGTAATTTCCTAAAAATAGTCACTGTAGTTCAGCAGAGTCTGTGAAAATGAAGGAACATGTCATCTAGTGACACAGTGTGGCTCCTTATTATCTCTAAGGCACAAAGAAATTAAATATAGAAGAATAATAAAACAATCATTGATTCTAATTAAGAAGCCAAGTTCAGTGCATGTCAAGAGAAGCTGAAGACTGTAGTTCAACAGTTGCTGTTACTTACTATTATAAGTGCTTCTATTAAATAAATCCAAGCATGTTCTAACAAATATTTGCATGCAAAGACTATTAGAGGATCTGTGCAGTGCATATCTTACATGGCACTTTGTTGTTGCGTGTGTAATGTATGTTACTTTGGGATTATGATTCAAAGTGGCCACTAATGCAGGCACTAATTAAAATGTCACTTTGAATGAAAAGTCAGCATCAGATGGCATGTAAACAAACCAAACAGCAAACACAAAAGAGGGCTGAATATATGTATAGATTTTGATTACAGGCACCAGGTTGTATTTTTCTCAAACAACATTAAGAAAAATATACTTGACACATGCACACATACAGTCCTTCAAGCCCAAAGCGATCTGGATCTACTGACATAGCAGCATTTTTTAAAATATAATGGGAGAAGTTATTGAATTCATTCAGCAGGAAAGCAGAATAAAACTGCAGCATAGTGTATCTTCTTTGAAATCGCTCATATAGGCCAAATTAATAGAAAGACACCAATGAGACGTGGTAATTATTGAGAACGGCAGCTCATTTACTCAATAACAGGTCTTTCAAGAGACTAATATATAATTATGACATTCATCTGTCAATCTGCCCGTCATATCTGCCGCGATCAGAATGGAGTTGTCACTGTTATTCTCCATGGTGTCTGCTCGCTGCTGTCAAAGATTCGGGCATTTGGGCAGAAGCTGCACAAACACGCCAGATTCAAAGTTTTGTGTCGAGTTGAATAATTTTGTCCTCTTAAACAAAGGGCATAAAACATAAAGGCTTTTACCATGACTGTTCCTGAAATAATTACTGCTCACGATGCAAAACCATAATGTGCCATTTTCTAAAGCTATATATGTATGTATGTATATTAAGCTTTGGGTTTGCTAATATGCATTTTTTAAAATGTCATTTTATGAATCCTCATAACACTAAGACTAAACTTCGACTTATGTAGATTTTGAAAATGGTAATAAATAAATACCCCCCTAAATAAACTCCTTAAAAACTGAAAGTGTGGGAAAATAACATTAAGTCAATCCCTGAGCATCTGTCTGTCCTTCCTTTTAAAATATCTTCACATCTTATGTTGATGTACATGCTGCTTCCTTCATATCTCTTTTTGTATATTCTGTTTTTACAGTATAGGTCTTTAGAAAATGCAGCAGCTAGCCATTGCTGCCATATTCGGCCACTAGCAGCTGGTTTAAGTGGATGTTGACTGATGCTGTTTTAGCCATTCTGTCAGATCTGTGTCAAAAAGTAAATATTTCTATTTTTTTTAATGATCATCTTATTGCTAAATAAACTATCAGCAGCACAAGTTGTTAGGAGCTAAAGAAACTGTCGGATAACTGTCAAGAAAAATTATGTTTACAAGATTCATTACTGAGTTGCACTTCCAGTAAGAAACTTATGTCGATCTTTCAGGTATAATATTCTCTTTGTGCTCTTTGCACTCTAAATATTTATCTTTGTGTTATCTTTGTGTTTTGTGCTTTGCCTAATGCAAACCTTGATTCATATTTCAGCCTGTGTTTTAGGTAGACGAGGCCATTACCATTTTCATGAATACTTTTAGTGACCGAAAGCAATTCTCAGCACATTATCTCATTGAGAGGTTCGTGTGTGTGTGTGTGAGTGTGTGTGTGCGTGTGTGTGTGTGTGTTTGTCATTAGGGCCGAAGCATATGAGCTGCCAGCAGCAAAAACAGAAAGGCATCTTCAGCCTTTTTTGTCATTGATCTCCAGCTTTTAACGAACAGGTCTGACTCAGAGTGTGTTCCAGGAAACAGATGAAACACAAAGGAGAAATCTCTTGTTTCCTCGGCATCTGTTTTAATACCGCTGGTGTCTATTCCCTCTTTAGTCTGAGCCTGTTTGTGGATGACCAGTTGTTGTTGTTTTTTTCTGCATGCTTTCCTCTAGTGGAAGACTTTTTGATTCATCAGTGTCTGATGGTGAAAGCCCTGCTGCAAAATACATGCTGGTATTGACAATATATAAACCCAAATGCTTTGTACTTTTATGTTATTTATGCAGAGATTTTTACATTAAACCACGCAAGGCTCAGAGGCTACGATATATCATTGTTGGGCTGCTGTCACATGACGTTGCTTTGTACTCTGTGATGATTGTCGTCGTGGCCGTCTGGGAGGTAATGATGTCATTTATTTGAATTATGCTGAGAAACAAGACGAGGTGCTGCCTGCTGTCAGGTGACAGAAGCAGGCTGTCAAATGTTGACATAGTTTGATTCATTGGGTGGCAAATTAAGAAGCTCAGCTCTCCGTTCTGCTGGACAGAAAACAGACACAGAGAAGGAGGAACCTTGATGGCTTCGTTGGGAAAGGAAAAGGGGGATATTTAGGGGGGATAAGTGAGGGGAGGATCTGTGTGCTTGTCACCGCCCAGACTGAGTTATGACTCCAAAGCTACAGATTCAAAGGCTGCACTAACTGCCTCTTCTGTCACAGCCCGGAGATTAGACATATTCATCAGAGAGAAAACAATTGGTCTTTCATTAATTACACTGATGGTGTAATTCGGTAACCTGGGAATCAGAGCTTTGTCTCTGAAATGGATTTGAGGGCTCCGATCTGAAGGGACTGAGGTTTACAACAGCAGTATAATCAGTGCGCTTTTTGTCACAGAGACGTCGGAGCGGTTGTAATTATGGATTGAAGCTCTATAAAAGTGTTTCTTTCAAGTTGCAGACCTTCAACTAAGGCCTTAAGATCACATTTATTGCAGCGTCTCAGCTGCAAAGATGTAGCTTGTGATTTTAAACTACCTGTGTTAAGGTTTTCTTCTTATAACAAACCTCTTGATGGCATGCAAGTCATTTTCTGTCTTTCCTAATTAGCAAAAGCACAAGTGGGATGATTTTCTGGTGCCTCAAAGCCTCCTCGGTCAGAGATCAGCTTTGACGCTTGACTTGGACATCACAGGCTTGAATAGTAGTAGAAGTATTAGCTCAGAACAAAAAACATTTTTCTTTGGGTTCGATTAACTTCTTGGTTTCTTTTAACTCCTGCAGACAGACTTCCCCGTCAAACACCAACATTTTATTTTTTCTCACTCATCCACCCAAACCTCCTTCCTCCAGGCTCTGTAGATTTATATTAATGTCACCCAACCTTTGCTGATGAAAGTCATAATTTGCTGTGGTCTTAAAGAAAGCTTTATCACCTGAACATGAGCATATGCCATTTTTGGCTGTTTTTGCTTAAAAGACAGCTTTTTCTTGGGGTGTAATTTATCAGGCACTATAATAGCACACACACACCTGACCTGATGCTTTTTTCTAAAGCAATTTCAGGTTGACAACAAATAATAAGA
>JBAJHX010000067.1:19671233-19684702 GCA_037176925.1 Amniataba percoides | reverse complement strand
AAAAACCCCACTGAGGGCTGCTGGAAGAGCAGTACTCTTGTGGTACAATACAGTAGTTTATTATTATCTTCATGTGCAGTATCTTTTTTCTTGGAAATAGTTTGTCATCAGTGCAAATGTCTCACACTCCCGTGCACTCTTTATCTTATCTTGTTACTTAAGACACTTTACTAATATCATCAGTTAAATCTCTATTTCCTATTCTCTTATTTTTACTGGTCAGACAAGTTTTTTGGTTTTTGGTTTTTTTTCCTGTACTCTGGCACAACATTTTTCTTTGAGATCCATAATGTTGTTGGTATTTGTATACTTCAACATATACTAACCTAATAAATTAACAGCTTTGGGGCTTCTTTCTGTTGTTGTTGTTTTTTTTTTGTTTGTTTTTTTTTCCAGACTACAGTACACACTAAATGTTCCAAACTTGCTGTGAAAATTGTGTATATTCAATGCAGCTTAGCCACACATTAGTGATGGATGTTGATGTGATTTTAAAGGGATTTATTTGGCGCGAGCACTCAGATGAATCTCTGTGTAATGAATGCGATGTATACATTATACGCCGCTTTCAAAGTGATTCACATTTTCCTCTTGGGCACGGCGAAGAGGCGATGGATTGGACAATAATAACGCTCATCCAGATTGCGATCCACTACAGCTGCCTCGGAAAACAAATGGTGGCTGTTTCCATGTGTTGATGGATTTGTGTGTCTTAAAGGCACGGTTACACTAACTTTGATTAAAAAGAATATAAATTAAACACCCCTTTGAGTCCATATGCACATTTTTTACACATACATACATGTGAAGGTGGTGTTTCTTTGTATAAATAGATTTCCCCTTAGACCAGCTCCCTGACCACTGAGACAACAGGGTGTAATTCATAGATTTGTGAAGCACATTTTTAATGCATGAGGTGAAAAACATCAATTAAGATAAAGGAGAAATCCATGAGGGGAAATCCCCGTGTGCATATACTCCTCCTCCTCACAGACAAACAACCGTAACAGTAACAAATTAGAAAAAAAACAAGAAGTTTGACAACTCCAGGGACAAACACACATTTCCTGGGTGACAATTTGTCATTTAATTAGCGAGAGCACAATACCAGCAGGATAGTCACCCGCCTTGGCTGTGCCATCCATCATGAAAATATGCCACCAGTATTGTATATCCATAATCATCCTCTGCAGACAGAGAATAGGAAAACAATAAGCCACCTCCCGCTCCGTCTCTCTCCCTCTTTCCACACCCAAGACGAAGTAAAGGTTGGCCCACCGCTTCCTGTTGCCATTTAGAGGACATCTATTATGGAGATGTCAGGGCACCGAGCGGCTGGGCTCCCACCAAGAACCTCCAGCAGGCAGACACAAGTGAACTTTGTCGCCGCGCTTCTTTCCATCCCTCCTGTCACACTCTGCCTCCTTATCTAATAAAGTAGAACTGACGTGAAAAACAACCTTTAATAACAGAAGTGACCTTTTAGCAGGTAAGTGTGCATGTGTGTATGTGTGTGTGTGGCTGTACGGTGGGAGATGATGGCTGTAGGTTGTTAAGATTGTGAGCTTAAGTGGCTCCTCCATTTGCCTGCAGAGAGACAGACAAACACAGAGACAGACAGACAGACAGAAGGACAGACATGTTGGAGGTGAAGATTAATCTGAAAATCTGAAAACTTTCTCTGTATTCTGGCTTTTTTTATTCACACCAAGCTGGCATCAACCACAAATTGATTTTTTTCAGAGAATGGTGTCAAATTGGAGTGCAGCTTGTCAATATTAACCTGCACGGCTAAAATCCATCCATTTAACAGCAGCATTGAGAAAGTTTCTATCATTGTCATTGTACTCTGTTTCTATCATTGTCATTGGTTAAACATGTGCAAGTGATCAATCAGGTTTAGCATGTAGCTCGTAGCAGTAAGGCTGTGTTTACACCCTGTTAACAGGAACATGCAATGATGAGCAGTGACTTAAACACAGCCCGGCATGTTTACTGACACATCCAGAAGACACAGAGCAATATTATCACCCGATTTCATGTTTCTTTTCAGCTGATGGATATATGACTCATTGTGGGACTAATGTATAAATATCCACCACTTTAGCTCCAGGACTTTGGACTTTCTGCACCAGGTAGACACTATATGATGCACAGAGTAAATGGAAGCTAAAACTAAAATAAATTGCTGTTATTATAGAATAATAACAGAACCGCAGGCATTACACGACGTGCCAGCACTTTATGGCAATTATGTGGTTCACATTTGAAAGGCACGGGAGACAAATTGTAAAAGACCAAAAAGATCTACGGTAAGCGAGAAAAACAACAAAATCTACAATAATGCAGATCAAAACGGAAGTGAAATAAACAAATTTGTCTGTCTCGCTGCCTCCCACTTTAGCAGCATGTGACTTCGCCCTTTTTTCTGTTTACCGAATAAATGCGGTTTTGTTATTGCTCTCCCTTCAGGAAGCTGTTACATGCATCTCTGGCTTTGATGAAGTGATTAGCAACATGCTGTTACCTCCAATGACCGGCCTCAAGGAGAGAAGGAATGAACATTAGAGAGCGGTGCCGCAGGATGGAGACAAACGAGGAGGCAGATGTCTGGAAAATAAGCGGAGCATTTACCTCGGCTGTATGTTCTGCAGGGAGAAACAATAAATGAGACGCAGAAAGCAAAGTTAGTGCAGGATTTTACTTTTTATATGATACAGTAAATGAAACTGTCCTGCCATGACCTTCTAATGAGAACCTCACTGCCGGCGTTTCAGCACAACAACGAGATATTTTTGCTGCCCGTGCTTCAGGCGTCCATTTAATGCTATTAAGGCCTTGATGAAGTGATTCGCAGCATGCTGACTGAAAGGCAAAGAGAGAAGGTCAAACCCTCATGGTTTTCAAATCTTGTATCTTTCAAGGTATTTTGTCTTGATTTCCATAAGTAATTCTTTATCCTTATGATTAAAATGGGAACAGATCACAGTGATCTGTGAAATTTGTCTAAAGTCATAATTAGATCAACACATAGTTTTTGTCACTGTCAAATTTCTTTGGATTGCAAAATATTTCGCTTCTTCATTGACATTTCACATTAACGTGCACATTTCACTTTTCACCGAGAAGCAGAAAATGTCACTAACACATTTCAGCTTTACATTAAGACGATGAAAGAAACTCTCCACGAAAGAGGAGGCTTGCTCGTAGAGGGGGGCAGTACTGCGGGGGCCCATAACTAAAGAGTGATGGGTGCCCGTGTTGGCCTGTAAAGAAAGTTGATTTGTCGAAGGCAGTGTGTGTGTCACTAGGAGGGAGTTGGCCTGAGAAATGCTTGCAGAGAGGGACTTTAAATCTGCAGTAAATCCTCCTCTCTGGCATCACCTGCCTCTGATGGAGTAAATATTAGACAGTGAATGAATCACGGCGGCAGGAGAAACTGCAGGGAGAGTCTTGTTGAATCAGAGTCCTCGGAGAGCCCGAGCGGCCTGCAGTCTTCCAGAACAATAGCGAGCGAATGTAAATCACGTGAAGAAGTAAACACATGACAGGGCAGATAACAGCGGAGGAGCGAGAGGAGGGCGGCTGGTCGTAAATGTCATCCCGGTGAACGCGATGGCTCAGCTCCCCGCGCTTGTTTAAGTGTCATATCTAGAAGCGAATGTGACAGCAGAGGCCGGCCTGTTGGAGCAAAGCAGCCACTCGCTCTGCTCAAATCTGCAAACATAATGCAAACGCAGCGGCTCGGCTGGTTTGTGCCGTTCCCTGCAGCCTAATGGCTCAGCATAATGACTGATTTAAAGAAACTGCCTACCACCCACCAAAAGTAATGAGTCAAATGTGCAGCCCTCCCATCAAAGTTCATTCACTTCAAATGAGGGAATCCATTACTGCTGCATCTGAGCGCTGCTAATGCGTCACGTGGCAAACGCGACCGCATGCAAATGATTTACCGTGCGAGGATTTATTCAGACTCGTTGGAGCTGAATGTTGTTTGGCCTCAGGTTTGACATTCAAAACTCCTCCGCATCGACTAAGAAAAAAAAAAAAAAACATACATTCCTTTGTTTTGTGAGATCGAGTGTTAATCAGCCCGCTTCCACAACTTTCCTGTCGCCATTAGCATCCAGGAGCTTTGAGGCCGCCGACAGGTCAGAGAAGAATCAAACAGGAGGGAGTTTTAATGTCGACAAGATGATGCGCCCGCTTAAACTGAGCTAATTTTGTGCCTGTGTGACAGGTTGTCGTGGAAACACTACTCCTCCAGCAGGAGATAACACCGTGCAAATCAAATGCACATTTGCAGCATCGCCAAACAGTGTCAGTCAAACACGGATGTGGACGGTTCATTTGGTTCTTCTCAGGTCTTTATGTCTGAGGCAGCTCTTTGTTGAGTCAAACTGTTGACTACTGGTTAACAAAATGCTCTGGCTGTGAGCCAAATGAGGGAGTCTTTTTATCTTTGCTTTTTTCATTATTTCAGGAAATGTTTGCAGAATTTAAAATCCCACGAGTTCTCTTTAAAAGGATGTTAATGTTTGCAAACTCACCTGCTGGCATGAAAGCAACGTAACGTGGTGGTTCAAACACAGAACAGGAGTCTCGTGAATAATTCAGAAGAGCCGAGCACGGGTTTGGTTCGAAATTGCATTAAAAGAAAAATTCCCAGATGATCTGATCTGTTCGATAAATGTCAAGTCAAGCTAGTTTTATTTACTGGGCCTTGATCGCAAATTGTAGTTTGCCATCACAATCTGCACAGAATACGACAAACTCAGATTCTTCTAGATCTTTAAGGGATCTTTAAGAAACAGACTTAAATGATAGAAAACTGGTAACCTCACATATTGTATCTTATATAGTCGCAGGAATCAGACCATGCAACACTCTCAAAGAGGCTACTTTCTGCCAAATCAAACTTTATTTATAACTATTTGCTCCAAATGGTCAGTTCTTTTCTCGATGCCAAACCAGCACATTTTAATTTCCTGGCTCGAGTTTGAGGTTAAGGCAACTTTGAAGTACAAATAAACCATAAAATCTCATTACGATGAGCATTTGAAATGAGCTACTTCCTGCTTCTCCATGTTGCCTTCACTTTATGTTTTACTCTTAATGTTGTATGTGTTAAAAAAATGACCACCTAAAACATCACTCCCTCACATTTTCACAACCATGATGACAATGATTCGTGCTTGCATATGGGAGGTGTTATTTAAAATGATTAAAACAAACTTTTTAGATAAACCATTATGCACTGCTGAAACTGTGAGACTGGGAGCTCATTCTGAAACAGTCTTGCAGGATTTTCTCAGTGTTTACTGCAACAGTAAATTCCTCTTCTTCTGATTTTTTTGCAAATAATGACACTCTACATGAGCCGCAGTGTTTATCTGTTTAATAGCAGCTGCACAAAGTACATTCACCCCAGCAGTCAATTCACTTTTCTACTCTGAGAAGAAGGGAAAAAAGAAAAAAAAAAGAAAAAGCCGGCAGGAGGGTGATCCAAAAGAGTATTAAGTGCTCATGAATAACTGTCTGCGCCAACGGGCAGAGATTGCCGGATAATGTTTTCATGTACCAGCAGGGAGACGCTCGCTTTCACTCAGCGCAGGGCTCTGCCTCGACAAAGTGCCTCCGCTGTAGCTTTAAGGCAAAATTTCACCCGGCTCTGCTAAAAATCTCTGTTTATAGCTGCTCTGCTGAGGAAAGACAAGCAACCCCTCCACTCCCTTTTTTTTCTGTGTCTGTTGCCGAGAAACAAACTAACTAAGGAGAGACGGGAACAAAACTAGATGCACACTGAAAACAGTCTCCAACATAAATTATATAATAATAATAGAAAGTTCAAAAATGAAAAAAAATGAAAATAAAGGCTTCAAGTGTTTCAGTGCAACAAGCTCACAGATAATATCGAGAACATTAGAAATTCAGATCAGTGTTTTTTTTTTGCAATTTGGAGATCACTTTGATTTAAGCAAATGACAAATACATGTTGCTTGACTAAATATTAAAGAAGAGTCAAAGAAAGTGAGAAAAAAACAAGAAAATCAAAAAAGAGAGAGACAAGAGGGAACGGGAGGAACAGACTGACTGGTGTTGTTGCTGCGATCTCCCAGTCGTCTCAGGGTTTTCACTCACATTAGAAGCTGTTGCTCCCATGAAACATGAAAAGTGTTTTGTGAGAGCTGCCAGTTTGGCTCACGGCAGGAAACTCAAAATATGACAAGTAAAAAAAAAACCTCCGTCCTTGAACCGAGTCACAAATAACAGCTTCAGCCGAGGCAATGTCCCCGAGTTAATGAGGACGTTTAAGTACTTATAGTGGAGTAGTTTGACTAAAAAAAAAATCCCAAATTGAATTTAATACAGACTCCGTATGTGCACTGATGTTGTGATATTGTGACAGCTTTTAACAGAAAAAGAACATAGACCTTGAGTAAAGAGAATTTTTCATCATCAATACAGTAACATAGTTCACATGGATGGAGATGATTATTATTTGATAAGCATGTGGTTCGTCATTACAGCCATATAACTGTCATCAGGAAAATCCATAAGCGACTGCAGTGCATGACGGATCCATTATAATGCCATCAGGAGGCTTTTAGAAGTGACTGAACAGTGGATGAAATAAAATAAAAGTGCTCATTCCTGCTGTTCATGTGCACTCTGCTGCACCAAGGTTGTGCCTTTAAATGGTGTTTTTCTTCATTTACCTGGGTCGATCTGCTCGGCTGACGTCATTTAAATCTCCTGTTATTTTTCTCAAGTAACGATGATGTTCCCGGGTCACTTTGACCTGTGGCATATTTAATGTTAGAAACCAAAAAACACTTATAAACAGAAATGAAAGAAAAATTCACCTCACCACCCATACAAGTTTCTACCGGTATGACGTAGAAATATTAATGCGAAAAGAATAATTTGAATGAAAATGAGCACTCATTCAGGTAGCTAATTTATGTATTCATTCATTTTGACAGTGAAGACAGTGAAAATGTGAGGAAAAAGGTCAGTGTGACCTTAGTTAAAACAAGTGACATTTAAGTTAAAATAATCATTCATTAAAATCAAACTTTAAGTCTGAGAAAAACAAGATATGATGAGGCTAATTAGACTACGCTGTATGAATACTGAAATCAGCTGTCGTCCCACAAGACCACGTGATGGGCAAACTCCAATAAATATAATGACCATTTTTTTTATCTTTTTAATTGAAAGGCCACAGATTTGTCATTGTGTGTGTGTGAGAGATAGAATTTAATTGAATAACACAGTGTCTTAAGAGAGGTGGTTATTATATAGACAAATATGCATTTCTGAAAATAATCACTCTTATTATGGGAAGTACTTGTAATGTGGCAAACATGCAGACTAAAGGTGTGTTATTGCACATAATCAAATCAAATGACAGTGATAATTGTTACCAATCAGTCCATATTCACCATCGCAGTCACTGCAATCATCACTATCATCATTTTCTTGGACCACCTAAGCTGCACTGAAGCCGCCCAGCAATCACACTTTGGGATCTGATTCCTCAGACTCTCTGCAGCGTTGGAGGGATTAACGCTGACAGCTCGACAGGAAGTGGAGTAGATTAGACAGCGTGGTCCAGCTCGTACAGCGGCCGCAGTCGCATGCAGCCGCTGTGCTGTAATTAATCATCGTGCAGGTTGTTATCCACCGTTTGTTCTCAGCTTTGTCAGTCAGGTGTAGATCTACAGTAGCTGAGACAGACGGGTCACAGGGGATTTAATTTTGAGGCAAAATTAATTTATTTCAGAGTCCCTGCGATTAGTAAGCTCACTCGTGTGAGGAGTGCACAGATTGGTCAGTTTAGATGAACTATGACCCAAAAATTTGCAGCGTTTACCAACAGCGAGCTGTTTTGACAGTGCTGACCTTTGAGCGGATGAGAACAATTAAAAAATGGAGAAAGCCATCATAGCTAATTAGCTGTGTTGCACCATCCATCTTTGGTGACTTTTCCTCTAAACTGCCTAAACTTGGTCAGGTTATGTTGATTATTTATATTTTTTTAACTTTTTTTTTTTTTTCAAAATCAGCTGTGTAAACTTTGCTGCATCGCCAAACAATGTTAGCGACCAAGCTCGTTAACGGACATTCAGACTTTAGTAAGGCAGCTGTTAATGTCTAATCTCTAGTATAAAATTTCAAGTCAGTAAAAGAACACTACAGAAAAAAAATTGGGGAGTGCTGAAATAATTTAACCAATATTATTTTCTGTTGATACTTTTTGGTAAATGTTGCTGATATCCCTGATGTGCCATTGTCACCTGTAATGTGTTGGCAGTCTGAGAAAGATGTGAAATTGAGTGTTGTTAACCATAATTTTCAATCTCCATCAGCAAATTTCCCTCTGTAATACAACTCAGACTTATTATATCACAGAGGATATAGAGTCTGGAAATATATTCATCCTGGAGCCTGATGCAGGTGTTTGCCAACGTGGCAGAAAGGAAACTTTCTATCGTATGGACCCACGCTGTGATCATGGATTAGTAAAATGCTGTTATTTATTAACGCTAGATGCTGAATTGAATTCTGCAGAAGCTCCATAGAAAAGTTTTATGTCCACTGTTAAACACAAAGTGATGCTGTATTTTGAACTTTTATGATCAGCTGCCAACAGTGTTTCTCCAGCCTGCGATTGGTTGGTCGATGAACATCTTGCAAAACAAGCCAAGAACACATTCGGTGGCCTGCTCACTTCGGTGTCCACTCCTCCTGAACCTGCTTCATGTTCAGAACAGACCTCTGCTGCAGATCAAAGGGCTGATTCAGTCAAATAACAAAGAAGCCTTTTTCCTCATTTTCCACAACAGTTGTACCTCCTTTTCATTGTGAAGGAGAAATATAACTCAAAGATGAGAGGAAAAGATATATATGGGGAGACAAAATACCACATTTAGGAGTCAGTATGCAGGTGTTAGAAATGTATATATTATTGTAATTTTGGGGCATTATTCATAAAGTCCCATAAATCCATCTTTCATTTAAGTTGGTTGCCATGGCAGAGGAGCTCGTCCGGGTAAAGTGGCACAGTGCACTCATGTTAAATCACACCCAGAGAAAGAAGCATGTCCTTGCAGATCAACATGTTCAACTTAATTCAAGTTAATTATCCTCGTGGACTGCTTCCAATTTCTGCGTTCTTACTTAAAAAATGTGGCAAGCCTGTGCAGCTGGACATCACAGGGTGGTGAATGAACACTGTCCACACTGAATCACTTAACCTTATGTATGCTAATGTGTCGGTGTGAAGCGGTGACACAAAAGACCAATTATAATGTAGATCCAAAACTCCTGAGGTTAAAGAAAGCCGCAGCTGACTAATGAACAAATCATATTTTTGAAATTAGCATTAAATGTGCTCCCCTCTTCTTTTTTCCCCTGTTCTTCAATGATTCACCCGTTCTATCACTAATCAGATCTTTTATCTTGAGCTGAGCTAAAAATACCATCCAAAAAAAGTCATCTCTTTCTGATATGGCGTCCTTTACTTTCTGTGTGTTTTTGCTGATAACACCAGTGTGCTGTGTTCACCATGACTTGTGCTTTTAATCAGATGTAGCTTCCAGCGAATGCGGCTCCCTCATTAGCATTCACTGCATTCACCTCGGTGCACTGCTGGCCGCTCTCGTTCCCACTCGCAGCGCTGTCTTCCTCACTGTAGGATATGATACATAATGCATGTACTCCAATGACTCCCCTCTCGCTCCCTCTTTTTCCTATTCTATCTCCCCATCCTGTGGTCCAATGAGAATAATGGGGTGAAGGACGAGATATTAACAGAAAGTGAGAGATTTGTTCCCTGCAACTCCTGCAGCCTGCAGAGCCAACCTCAAGCTGTGTTCAAGCAGCAGCAAATCAGCAAATATATAAATTACCTTTGTGCAAATGCTGTTTGTCGACGTAACATCTTTTTTTTTTTTTTCAAAATAGATCAAATCAAGTTTTTACTGCACAACAAATTACCAATGCTGAAGCAAAAAAACACAAAGCAATGGCAGGAAGTAGCATTGAGGGGAATGAATGAGCATGCTGCTGTAAATACTACCTTAAATATCACATTTGTTTTCCAATGTTAGTAATATTTTTTCCACAATTTTCATCTTATACGCTAGTTATCCTTAGAAATAAAATATCATGGCCATTTCTGGTACACTTAGTTTTGTTTTTAGCTCCAAATAACATGTTTAAGTATACCGTATTTTCCGAACTATAAGGCGCACTCAAAATCCTTTAAATTTTCTTAAAAATTGACAGTGCGCCTTATAATCCGGTGCACCTTATGTATGAATTCTGGTTGTGTTTACGGACCTTGAACCAATTTTATGTGGTACACAGCGCTCAAAAATCTGTCAATCTGTGCGCATTATGTATGAAAATCGACCCGTTCATTGATATTGTGTCTTATAATCTGGTGCACCTTATACTCTCTAAAATACTGTATCTGGTTATAGCTTTAGTTTTTGCAGCCTGTCTGATTATCTATTGATAATTCTTGTGTGCGTGGCCCCATCAGACTTAATTGTAGTGATATCCCTGTGTTCTCAGACTTCAATATTATATCAATCTCCCAAAATGAAACACAATTTGTAAAAAACCTTGACTTATTCATGAATAGAAAATTGCAAAAGATAAATCATTAAATGGTTGAATCATTTTCACAATGAATGGGGGAAATAATAAATAAATTTCAACCCTGTAAGCTGAATGTCATCTACATGTTGAATGTCGCCCCTCCACGTTCGTTTGAATGAGCACAGAGGCGGGAACGTCATCAGCTTCGTGCAAACAGAAAGCCAAGACCTGACAGCTGCTTGGTGTGCGTTTGACTGACAGCTGCTCTTGCAAACATCCACAACCCAAATTTGGCCTGTTCCTCCGCGGAAAGAAAGAAACTGTCGCAGAGAAGCTGCTCGCCCTCTGCAGCTCTCCAATTATGTATGACGGGTGCAGTGCCTGAACAAAACACGCCTTTTCAGGACAGGCCGACTTCTTGGCCTCCGGTGCTGCTGCCTGCTGCTTCCCCCAGAACCGCTCATGCAAATAACTTCACACTCAACTCTGCACCTCCTTGGGTCCTCAGCAGTTCACCCGCCAAGTGTGAGGTCCATCGGATGAATGGTTGTCGAGATAATCGAAGGACAGACAGGGACTCCTTCCATTTATAGTTGCATGCCTTTTGGCTTAAGCAGTCAAACAAATGTCAATGCCCAGAAGACAGTCTGCAGAAGACTGAGAGTGGATGTTGAGTGTAGATTAAAGAAATGTGAGTCAAACTGGATCACACAGGCCTCATTCTTGTTAGGGTAGGTGCAGGGCGAAAGAAAGTTGGGTCCCAAGAATGCAGACGAGGTAGGAAGTGTAGATGGAAAGACTCTTTATTCAGGAACACGGGGAACAGGAACAGACGGGCAGGAACAAGGCAGGCAGCAGGAAGGGTAGAAACACAGGAGCTAGCTACATTACACAGACACACACAAGGGCTGGTGAAATTCACAGATGACGCGACAGCAAACCAAGCAAACAGACCGGTATATATACACTGTGAGGGACAGGGGAGTGGAAACAGGTGAGGAGACTAACAGGGGACAGCTGAAACTGACTGGGGCAGAGCAGGTTAATCAGAGGAGAGAAACACAAAAGGACAGGAAGTCAAGTGACAGACGTGAGGAGAGAAGGGGATTCAAAATAAAACAGGAAGTGAGCAAACGGGAAAAGATGAACGCAAAGACAGGAGATTAGAAACAAGTACAATAACAAAAGGATTAACAAACCAGGAGGACACGAGGAACATGAAAAAACACAAGGAATCCAAAAAACACAGAAACAGGGCATAAGAAATAAAACTGAACAATGGCAGAAAAGCCGGACAGGGAAACGAGGCATAAGAACATAAAGGGTACAAGGACAAGGCAGAACAACACAAACAAAAGGCACAACGCAGACAATCCTCAGTGTATATGGCCATGAAGATTCTCAGTTGTCCAGGCAGGAATATGAAGTCTCAGACCATTGGATCGGTTTGTCACATGTCACCGCTCACAGACTGCCTGACGGGAGTCTCAGAGGGTTGGTTTGTCCTTCCATGAACAGTCAACTTGAGCAGTGATAACGGAAGAAGAGGAGAGAGCAAGGAAGATTTGTACAGATCTAACAAAGAAAAACTGGAGAAAATGGGAGACCTCATTGGTGTTCAGGTCAGATAAACAAATATAATGTATATCCAGCGTTTATATGTATTCATTTATGTATTTTCAGAAGAAGCAGAAGATACTAATCTCTTATAGGACAGGCAGGAAAAGCTAGTGACCTTTTTGTAGTATTTTTCTGCTTGTTTACCCACAAAAAAGAATATCAATAAGAATACTTCATCTGAAACAGTTAATGACTTTTTTTTTTCCAACTCGAGGTTGAAAGTAGCTAATGCCATTAGTGTAGTCGCCTGGCAACAGTAAAAGGACGCTGCTGGTGCTTTTGCTGGTGTAGAAGACCTCTCAAAAGAAAGGCACAGCGATGCTCGTCTGTCTGACTTTCCTTTCACATTCCCTCCCTTCCTTTCCACGCAGGACATCTTGTATGTAGCAGCTAATTCCCTTCAGGTCAGAAAATCCATTATCAGCCTTTACTCCTCTTCTGTCTCTCCCAGCATCTCGGTGTGTCTCTGTCTGTTTCCCAGCCTTCAACATTGCCTCCCTCTAAATAAACCTCATCAATCTACTGCAACAACAAAGTCTCCGCAGTCTTCGGAGACGGTCCACATCATGCTCCGCTACACCTCAGACACCGCTCAGCTCGGGCCTGGAGCCAAGGATTCAGAGACTGTTCATGCCCGGGAAAACCTTTCTCTGACAGATGAGCGAGAGCGTGTTTCAGGCCAAGAAGCCTCAATTCAAGGCCGTAACCTGCACGTTATAAAATCTAATCTTTTAGCAGAGGATGCTGCAGAGTGTCGCATTACTGCTGTCTACAGTCGATGATGTTTGGCGGAAAATTAGAAGACACTTGTTTTTGGGGTGTCGGTGCAAACATGAGTCGATGCAAACAAATGCAAATATTCCTCCAAGAAAAAAAAGCTATTCTATAATCGAACTTCCTCAAATCGTGTCAAAGTCTGGTAATTGAAAAAATGAAAATCGTACTGTCGTGGAAACAGAGAGGCATGATGGGAAAACTGCATCCACAGTCTCATTTCCACTCCTCAAACTGTTTTCAGCCAGCCAGCCGGCGTGCGACAGTTCAGCCACACAAGAGAAGTCATGTGTTTTTATTACTGAACTGTGGCTGTAGTGTGAATATCATTTCTTCCCATCGCTGAGGATGGCGATGTCAAGGGTAGTTTAATTTGGGCTGCACAGAAAATAGCAAAATGCCACAACATAGGTTATAGTGATTTAATGAGTTTGTGAAGTATTATTTAAAGTTGAAACTGC
>JBAJHX010000067.1:19656952-19671133 GCA_037176925.1 Amniataba percoides | reverse complement strand
CTGCTCTGAAAACCCCAACATCCAGTTCTCCTGATAACTGAGGTGCAATTAGTCTGTAACATAAAAAAAATCAGTGCCATAGTGACTCTATGTGGCATTCACGGAGTCACTGTGAATGCTACTAATGGAAGTTGGGCGGCCCACACACGGACCCTTCCCATTTGTAAATGGCTTCTGTAATAGTCATTAGCATTCATTTCATGCAGGAAGGAAAGAGGAATAGAGAGAGGGAGAGGCAGAGAACATAAACAAAGACTGAGTGAATGGGCAAATTGGAGGCGGAATAGTTTAGCAAATGAGCCGACAATGAGAGTTTCACCCATCAGCTGAACCGAGGCTGCAGCCTCGCAGGGATCCTGCTGTCTGCGAGGAGCTGCTCAGAAGAAAAATACTTGTCATAATAATAATGAGCAGCACAGCAATAAAGAGAGCGGATGCTGAAACTACTAACATCTCTTGTCTGTTGTCTTCTCATGACCTGAAAAGACTTTTACTCAAGTTACAGATAACGAAACACAGCATGTGCTTTTCTGTCTTTACATTTACATGTTGTGAGGCTGACATGTTGCTGAGGATTTATATTTCCATGGAGTGTTTGTCCCTTTTATTTATGGATACAGTCATTGTAAATTGAAGACATTCATTGTTATCACACAAATAATAAGGATATATAAGAAGCTGTGAGTGGCAACAGTGGCTGCATCACTGACTTAAACATATGTCATGTTTAAATCTGCTCTGAAACATGTAACTTTAACAGAGTGTAATGTGTGTGAGATGCATAACAGTTTACATAATACAATAGAAAACACATACAGCATTTAAAAAATTCTAGAAAAATGTACAGAAGGTGCTAAAAATTGTCAGTCGTGAACCCAAACTCACCTCGCTCAACCTTAAGATTTACTCCATCCTTGGGCCATGTGCCTTGCAGCACATACTTTTAAAACTTTATTTACTTGATTTTGTCTCAAACACCTCTTAGCCTCCACCCCAATGCTTGTTTCATTTGATTAAATGCTATCTGAATAACACTTAAGGTCATGGTAATATCATTTGGCTAAAAGATTGAAGTCTGTAGATGATGTGACCTCCACTAAAGCTTTTTTTTCTGGTGGCAGTGTGATGAGTTTGATCTTCGGGCTGGAGACCAAAAATCAGCGTTTGCTCTTTCTGAACCATAATTACTAACAGAGAAAGGTTTACGCTCTGGATTCCAGACATGAACATTAAGTGGCATCGAGTGTGTGTCGCCAAGGTCCTGTGATATTCACATAAAAAAGCCTGAACGCTGACAGAAAACCAGAGGAGGCTCTTCAGACAGTGCCATCTTGTTTTGTATGATCATAGCAATGATGCACAGTGAAGCAGCTATGTGCAGGTATGAGAAATGATGAGGGAAACAAATGGGAATTAAGTACCTATCTAGCTGATATACTCTCTCAACTACCACTCCAACAAATAAAGTTTTACTGCACATGCCTCTGTGACAGTTCATGTTCATGCACAGTGTACACAGACACACACACAGTCACATCTGTATTAGATAAGGCTCTGCAGTGGAGGGCCGGTCATAATTTCACTGCAGCCGGCGGAGCATCCTTGGAGGTTAAAATGTCGACCGCTCCGACCGACTTCAATCTGCCCCACTGCCGCCGGAGCGCAGGAAGCCTTGCCTCCGCCCAATCTAATCTTCAGCATAATCCACGGCTCGACTGCTTTCCCAGCGCCGCCATCTGCACCCGCCGCCTGAGCAGTTTGGCAGCACAAGAAGGTGCAGGAGCAGTCAAAGAGGCAAGATTTTGTCACTTAGCTCCCAGTGGAGCAGTGGTTTTTAACTCAGGCTGCCTGAAACGTCTCTTACTACAAATTTCACTGGAGACGGTGGCCACACACTCGTGTCTGAGGGTGGGTGGGAAATCAATACCAATAGCTTGACCTCGACAGCAGCTCTGTAACAATATTTCTTTTAATACTCATTTTAAAAATCCATTTTAACAAAAGAAAATTACAAAAAAAAAAAAAAAAAAAAAAAATTGGACCCAGTTTCAGGCACTTCACATATTCTTTGACAAACTTGACTTTCTTTTTTTCATTTTTGGACAAATGGACAGCGCTGATATAAAACAGAGATGAAGTACAATAAACCTCCAGTAAAATTCTTCCCTTCAAACACTGCTGGACCTTCAGGTGCTCGGATTTCTATAAACTCACCATAAGAAAATGTGTGTGATCCTGCAGTTGACCATAGATTTAAAAAAAATGTTTCTTTTAAACATAAAGAAATGTAAGCTTCCCTTTACTGCAGACAAACACCCAATTTCTTTTGGATTCTTACAGTATGTGAGAAGGAAAACGGTGTTTTATTTGTCATCCACAAGCTCGTCTGCTTTCAGCTGATTCAAGCAAATAAAGGTCCAAGTTTCAAAGTGAGGACGAGCAGGAAATGAGACGGCGTCTTGATTGTGACTCCTACTAAACAGAGGCTGAAGTGACAAGAGTGAAAATTTTCATTTGCAAAAGCAGCTCAAGGTTTATCAGTGTGTACAGTGATATTAAATTGACACGCCTTGAAACTTTAATGGATTAGTCTCACTCATTACGCCGTCTGCCTGCTCCACTTACCAAGATACATGTTTATCTTTGAAAAATAGAGAAGGTTATCAGGCTCAGGGTAAATTATTTTACCTGTGGCTCTGGAGCTTTATGGTGATATTCAAGGTGAGGGAAAATTGAAAATTTAATGAATTAGTTCTACATGCTGTATTATGGCGGCGCGTGCACACAGATGAGTCAGGTGGGGGTTATCAAGATGATGATAAATCGCATGGCGTGAAGACATTCAAGGTGAGAGCAGAACTGTCGTCCTCTGGGGAAAAAGTAAGAGGCCGAAAAAAAACTTTGCTTTTAAAATCTCACACCTAGCCGATCTGACGCGTCGACGCCGTGAACACACTCCCGATGAAACGCGCCGCACCCACATTCCCGGGGGGGCCTCAGAGACACAAAGTGATTGAATAAATGGATGAAACAGCCAAGAGGAAGAGACAGCCCGCTTTAGTTTAACTGGTGTGTTTGGTGTTGTCGCGGCTGCAGCTCTTCCCGTGTAAGCAGAAAGCTCTACAAAGTGAGGACGGAGCAACAAATGTAATCTAGGAGAAGATGAGTCTGCTTTTAAAGCCTGGCGCTGTCTCACAGTGAAACACAATACAGCACAGCGAGGCGGCCCCACGGCTCCCCTGAGGATTATGGACACAAAGTAAACAGCGGTGAGTTGTAGCTGTCAAGGAACTGAAGGTCAGTCGCACTTTGCTTTTATGTGTCCATCACCCAAATGCACATTTTTATACATCAGTTAACGTCAGGCAGAAAATAGTGTGCAGTCAATCCTTCAATCCGGCGATATAAAGGTTCATTCCATCATAGCTGTGAGCGGAAGAGATCTATACATCTTTATACACAGAAATCCTTTAAAACAATGTCTTAAGTGCATCGCAGGGTTGCAGTGAACACTTTTACAGACTTGATGTGCTAAATGTTGAATGACAGAGGCGCCTTTAATCAATTTTTGGCCAGAAAAGAGCAAAGCATCAAAGCAGGATTCACAACCACCGCAAATCACCAGTTTAGAGCCCAGTTTCAAAGTGTTAGGAGACATAGAAAAAATTTTCATCCTCTGTTCAGATCTGGTTTGGTTCTTTGCCAACTGCTGAGAGAAAATGCTGCTAAATTTTCCACTGCTTCCACCAGCTAGTCGTTAACTTTGACTGTCTGCTCAGTGCGTAGTGTCCAGCGGATTAATCACAACTCGTTTGGTAAAAAAGCTGCTTCTGAAAATTGTGGTTGCTCAAAGTGCTGAGACTGAAGCATACAGTAAAGCAGAAGAAAAATAAACTGCCATCTTCTTTCTGGTAATATTTCATGTGAAAAGGACACAGAACTTCCTGTCGGGCGGACCTCGGGCACCACCACCTCCCCCACCCTGACTCTTGACACTGGCGTCCCTCAGGGCTTCATGCTCAGCCCTCTGCTGTACTCTCTGTTCACACATGACCGCATGGCCACCCGCAGCTCCAACACCATCTGTAAATATGCTGATGACACGATTGTTTCCCTCCAGAGGAAAGCTCGGTGAACTGATATCTTGGATCTGGAAAACTGGAAGCAAAAAGGGGGAAAGGACATGCCTCATCGCCTGCAATGGGTTTGTGTTGGAGTCGGGGTCCTCGGGGTCCACATCAGGGAAGACCTGACCTGGATCACACTTTAGAGAGTGTCCTGTGTCAGCTGCATCACAGAGCAATATAAAACTCTGCAGGGTAGAGTTTTAAAAACTTTAGCATACCAACAAGACTGGAGCTGGAGGACTTTTACATCCAGTGGTGCAGAATGAAGTCCAACAGGATCATCAAAGACTCCAACAACAAACTGTCCAGCATGCTGCTGTCCATCAGATACTATTGTATTTCTCTATGCTGAACTTTTACTTTTATACGCAAGATATCTTTGTTCTTCCTTTTGGGCATTATGAGAGGGAGTTCCTGATTTAAGAATTTCATTGCCATCGACCCTTACAAGTAATTGTTGTGCAGATACCAAATAAAATCTTGAATCTTGTAACAAATTTATGAAAAGACCAAAACCAACAAATCGTTAAACCATCTCTGAATAATTTCTGACTTCCCTCCTCCATATGTGCCACTACACTATAAAATATTTGCGATTGCGATTGACTTGAAAACACTGCAGTGTGTGTGGCATCCTGTGCAACTCTGAGGTGTGTGATGTGTTTCTAATAGTTGCTGGGCAACATTGGAGCTCTGGTGCTCAGAGAAAAAAGACATTTTAGTTGCTAGTTGATATGTGTTGAGATCTGACAGTACATGGAGGCAGCAGCACTTCCTTCATGTGATGTGCTAATAAGAGGCAACGTTGAATATCACTGGATTTATCATTTGTTTTTATCTTGAAAGTTTCATTAAGGTTTTATTAAAGTCCAGACTGTTCAGACGCATTTCTCAAACAAACAGATCAAGAGTACTTGATATTCAAAGGGTATATTTTTAGTTTCGTTCTCACCAGCTCTGATTTTTGGCGACAGGAGTACCTTGCATATAAAGTTACTTCCTGATCAACATTAGTATGCACATCAATATCCAAACCCAACTCAACTTAAAATAAGGCAGCAACTGTCTAAGCTAGATTTAACCTAGTTAAGCATTTTAGCTGAGATTCAAAAGTTTCCAAAGATACCAAGTCAGCCTGAATTTGGGGGAAAAATATGATGTGCAGCACAGAATGGTGCAGAAATTATAAACAGAGTCTGTGATTTGATTTTCTCATTTAATGTATACATCAGAAAGTTTCACTGAAGAGGTGAAACAAGACGATAGAGTAAATATGATGAAGAAATGTGTCACTGTAAACGTCTGTGTGCTGTGTTCATTGTGTTTCATTACCTGTAAGCTCTTTAATCAGACAGAGTTGAATCTTCCCTGGATTTTTGTGTTGTTCCAATTCAACTTTTTCTTAAATTGTCTTGCTATTGATTTTTTTTTAAGAAGATAAGTGTCTTGTGTGTTTTTTCTGCTTTGGGGTCTAAACTTCAAATCAGGCGAAACAGTACAATATTCTCCACAAGAGCACTTACAATGAACTTGAAAGAAACACAGCAGCTCAGTGAAACCTTTTTTTCTCAAATAATTACAATTACACGGTTGTATATCAGTGCAGGACTGGAGCGTGTGCTCAATACACAAAGAAAAACAACAAAAAACATTTCTGCTCAGTAGATTGGTAATCCCCGCTGATCTGTGCTGCCTCTCTCATCTCTTGACTTTTTCCTTTACTTTTTCCTCTTCTTTTTCGCTCGTTTCATCCCCTCTGTCTCGCTCTCTCTGCGGTTACAGTGGGCTGTGATGTATCTCTCTGCTCTCGGAGCCCCTCTGGCTCCCAGTTATCAGTCATTTATTCTCTAATCTCTCCGTCCAGGAGCAGCCTTGGTCTGGCTCCATATGGCAGAGAGCTGAGGTGGCAGCAGGCCCTTTATCACAGCACACAACCCGGCCAGGTTACACACTAACACACACACACACACACACACACACAGACACACACAGTGAAAAATCAACATGCTGGAGGACAAACTGACACTAAGATACAGTAACAGACAGAAACACACACTTTAAGGATGCAACTAAATTTTAACAAAAACAATGAACGAGGCCTGTGAGGCCGATACGCATCAAGTCAGCAGGCGGTTTGTAAAACATTTACATGCAGGACGGCGAAGTGTGCAGAGGACATATGTTCACCCGGGGAGGGTCGCTCAATCAGGGCTGTTAATGTTGTCCCAAAGTCCAAATCACCAGCTTGTAAATTCTGTTTGGACCTGAATTTATTTTAACATCCTGCTGACTCTGAATATTCTCTGGCTGGAAAAATAAAAACTGAAAGGGGAAATGTGTTTCAGCTTCTAGTGCACTTTAACTTTGTAATGACTTAATTGATCATTTTAAAGATTTTCATTTGAATAAATGCCTGTTAAGTCACTGTATTTGATGATGTTACACAGCAGTGACTGAGCCTGCGGGTCACTGATCAAAGGTGTTGATGGCAACTTTCCCAGAAAAATCACAAGCGGTGCACAGTTAGACTTTTAACAAGCTTTTGACCCAACAGACTTCCTCTTCAACTCACCTGTGTGTGAAGAAACATGCTGCTATTTCCTGTTTCTCCTAACTTTGCAAGTAAAGGGCGTAAAGTGAAGTAATTATAATACTATATTTATGTCTAACTAAAAAGAAATTCTGTGAATATTTAGGTTACTGTACTGTAAATGTACTTTCTCTCTTGACTACCCACCATTATGTTGTTAAATCCTGCCCAGTAAAACATCAGCAGACATTGTGTTTGAGTCTCATTGTCTGAGTGGACAAGTGATCAGTGATTACACGAGCTTCACATCAGTGAAAAGGAGAGGACTCTGGTTACAATAACCACTGTTGGACTGTGATAATAATGAGGGATAATGGGCAGTCCAGTTTCATCCAGCAGGCGACCGGCCTGACCAGCAGCTGCGACCAAAGAGACGATCAATGAATAAACAGATAATGATCAACGCTTGAAGCTGTTCTGGACATCAGCTAAATCTGACCTTGGTGGAAATAAATTGGTGAATATGACACATTTTGTTTTTAATCAGTGGAGCCATTTGTGCTTGGAGATGAGAGGGAATCAATGTGCAGGAACATCAAAACATTGTAAAGTTTGGTATCACATATCAGGCTACAACAAAACTAATGTTTACATCGCAGACCCAAGTGCACATTGAGAAGAAGTTTTGTTACGCGACATGACGCAAAGTTGAAAAGATATTTTTTTAGTAGCAATTCTCAGAACAGCTACTTTTTCCTCTCAACTTTTGCCCTGATGTTGCATAATGAACATAAAATCCTGCATTAACCCTTCAAATGGTCGTTATGAGTTTCTCTCTCATAATGAATCTGCAGGTGGATTCTACAAACCTAAAATTTCAATCATTGCTTCACTTTTCCATTTCTTACTCTCCCACTTTATATTGTCCCAAATTGAGCTACATAACTATTATTTAACATCAGTGCTTGTAAAAGAAATTTCCATTTGCAGCATGAATATTGACATTACCTGAGGCTGAACTGGTTCCAGTGCTTGCCGGAGGTGAATGGATGCTGTTCATACAGCTCCTGACAGTCCCCAAGCTCATGTTTGACCAGACAGCGATACTGAAAACTTCAACCTTATATTTCCCGTACGTTGAAAAAAATCTCACCAAGAGGAGGGGGGACTTTTGGGCGTAGTTCATGCAACCAAAACTGGAGTTTTGCTGCAGAAGACTTATATCAAAGTCTCTGAAAATGTGCAACAGTTCCTCGAAAAAATGTGGTAGGAAGAGCAACATAAACACAACCTACTCATTATCGTATTCTGTCGGCCTCTCAAGCATGCAAACATGGAGGAAGCAGGTTTCCATGCATGTAAAGATCAGAACTGTACACCTCCTCTCGTGTTCAAACCCAAAACTGAGATTACCACCTGAGGCACAGATAACAACGGTAATGAATAAGTGACAGGTTTCACCGCCGAGTGCCGCACTTCAATTTAGGCGGAAACGAACTGCTCAAGACTCGATAGTTCAGCACAGCAGAGGATTGCGTCTTTGAAAATGTGACTACTTTGTGACTAAAGCGTCTCACTTTGCAAATCACTTCAATACCCCTGCTACAGAGAGCTCCATTTTCATGCCAACAGTCATTTTGTTGGAACAGGCGTCCCATTTTCAAACGCCGAATATCTCGCTGTGAAACGAAGCTTTTCAGAGGAAGGATTCGCTGTTTGGTGTGATTACACTTGAATGTCAAACAGTTGCAGCAGCTATCTGATTACCGCTTCCCCGATTTGGGAGAGAAGCTCGTTTCCCCGCAGCTTTTTACACCTGTATGGCAAAATAAAAGCCTCAAAAAATGTACACGTAAAAAAAAAAAGTGTCTTATTCATGAACTCATTTTAATTATACTGTACACTCTCTGGTATTTAATACACATTTTCATGCAAATGTGCGTAATAAGTGAAGAAAGAAATGTACACAGTGAGAAATTTCATAAGACAAAAATTCAAATAAGTTAGATGTAATTTCTGGGCTTCTTTGCAGCAGGAAAGACATTTCTAGCAGGATTCATTTCCACTTCTGCTATCAGGTTATTTAGGTCTTTGCATTTTTACAGCCTTTTTCTCCTTAAACCTTTAGTTTCTCTACTTTTTTCCTTTCTCCCTCCTCTTTGAAGTTCAAGTTCATGTACACTTTATTTGAATTGTTGAGTGAAGGAGATAACGTCACACTAGAAAACAGAAACAATATGTTAAACAAATATTGATTAAGCAGTCAGATATAAACAATGACAGATTATAGGAAAGACCTGAATGGTTGACACCTACAGTGAAGAGATCTGATGAGTCTCTTTTACTCTGGAGGGGCATTTTTCTGGCATTGTTTGGGTCCACTTGTCCCTTTTCTCCACACCAAGGTCAACCTTGGTGATTCCTGCTGGATGTTGCAGCAGTGGTTGAAAATGTCAACTCTTATGTCTTTGCATATACATGTATTACTCATATTATAGTTTATTTAGTGTTATTCTATGTGTTATTCTATGTGTGTACTAATTGTGTGTGTGTGTGTGTGTGTGTGTGTGTGTGTGTGTGTGTGTGTGTGTTTGTATTACTTTCCTTTGAAGAATGAAAGACAGCCTTGCTTTTCTCCATTTCAGACACTTAATATTTGACTTTGAAAACTTTAGACTATTTTTCACTTGTTGAAAAGACAAGAAGGTGATCTGAGCCGAGAGGATAAGGATGTTTTCAAGTGCAACCTTCCCCTCGCTCCTCTTTTTTTTCTTCCGCTCTCAGACGCGCTCACACTTATCTTTCTTTTTATCCCGGCGCACTCTTCTCTCCATCTTTGTCCCCTTCTCCCGTTGCCTCTTCCTCTCTTTTGTCTCTGCAGCAGGCATGATTAATCGCCCACAGACGGCTGTTTACACAGTCTGATGGTTTGAACATAAGGAAGTGTCTCAGAGGCGAAACTCAAACTCCCTGCCTCAGCAGAAAGAGAAAAGACTCCGATAAGAAGAGACGAGTGGGAAGAGTTTAACTCCCGCTGAGTTCTGGAGGGGGGGAACTTTTCACATTTTTTGTATTTTCACAGATTTAAGCGTTTTCCTTTAACTGAATGTGGTAAATTGGTTTGTTTTCATGTTTTTGAAGGAACTGATCATATCATAGCCATTAAAGTGAAGGATAAGATGTTTATTTTTAGTGCTCAGTTTTTGGTCTTTTTTTACTATTTAAGATTGTTTTACTGTTTGTACTGGATCAGTAGAAACAGCAGATAAAGAAGATTTAATGGCCACGGCTGAAAGTAATTAAAAGTATATTTACATGTACTATTTTGAGATTTGTGTACTTTACTAACATTTGTATGTCCTGCTTCTCTATCACACTTCTACTCTGCAACATATCAAAGAAATAAATTTACAAATTTACCTCTTCCTCCACTATATTTTCTGATACCTTAAGACAACCTGGTTCCTTGTCCAGAGATGTTTTCACTTCATGATATGAAATAAACTTGGAATATATTGCGTTAATCAGTAAAAGATTGGAGACGTTTAAACAACAGTTTAAACACTACCTTTAATCTCTGTTTGCGGTTTCTCTCCGCAATGCAGCGATTACTAATGTATGACTTTCTTTCATGCGGCTCCCCGGCATTAATATGCTAAGTGTTTATGTGTTTGTGCTCTCGCACTGACTTGGTGCTGAAATTTCGCAGCATGAGAAGGAATTATTAATCAGATACCAGTTTCTCTGACTGCTTCCCACTGTTATACATTAACTGTTGCATCACAAGCGGTTTGTGCAGCTTACGAAAGGAGGCTGCCATCTCCTCTGAGTATTGCTCCTACAAAACATCCGGCAGGAGGAGGAGAAAGGAATAGCCTTTAAACAGAAAAAAACCCACTCCACATCTTCAGAAAGGGATGACCTTTTCTCCACTTCCATTTGTAGTTTCTTGGGGTTTCTTTTTTATTTTTTTTCCCAGTGGATAACTCACATGATGTGACATTGTGTTGAAAGAAGTCCAGCTACGATGTGCTTAGAAATACACACATCTCAAAGTAGATTTTTTCTGCAACAATGCTTTCATGTGCACCTTTTTGCCCCTGCTGATCGTGGACTTTGTCGAGGATGCGATGCATAACCAGAATGAAAACATATATATTTATGCAAAATCACCTGGCAGCAGCAGGCATTTGTTAAACCAGAGGTGTGTTGTGCTTGTGTGCTAATCCATTAGCGGTTTCCTAATAAAAAGTGAGTGAAACTTTGCACAGTAAACACCTCCCTGCATTATTATCCTACAAATTGTCTCTTTTCTGGCCCATTTCAACCTCCTTGTGTCTGTTTGTGATTGATGATGTCCAGCTGCATTCTGCATAATTTCCCATCATTGGTAATGATGCAAGATAACAGTCATCACAGCTGTCCAATCAGAGAGTTAACTGTCAGAACATATGACAGAGTATGGACCTTATAACTGGTATGGTTCATTTGTAATAAGTCATTGCAGTGACCTGAGAAGGGAGGAGAGTTTTAGACCCTTTCGCATAAACTCTGCAAAGACACTAAAGAAACACTCAGCTCTTAAGCACCTGTGAAATCAAACATACAGGTGCATATCCTTCGGATTCTTGTCGTCAACCAGCTCTGAATACAGATCACATCTGTCCTGCCATGAAGGTGAAATAACATTTAACATCATCATGATGGCGCTAAGTTGCCTTTGAATCCTAAATTCAGCAGATAGATGAATGCAGCCATCAAAACAATGCAAAGCTGTTTGAAATCTGAAGTCATCTGAAAGGATCAGTTAAATCTTAAATACATAGAGGTAGCAGGACTGCAGGGTCTAAAATTCTCAGTATTGATATCCAGTCAGCTGTCAGTTTTTTTTCTGCCTCAGCAGCATTGTGGTGTCTGACAAAGCCCCGGGTTTAAAGCCTCGAGTCAAGCATCGCCTCATCGACATAAAACCCATCGATTCGTCATTGGGCCGCCCCGCGCTGGTTGAGATGGGTTAACGTCAGCGTCATTCTTCTATTGTTCTTAACAGTGAGATCACGTTCACAGTGCGGCAGCGAAATCTGCTCATCCGCTGGGAAAATTATGATGTTAATTATGCCATCAAATACATCAAATATCAGTTTCATAGAGAGTTTCACAATACTGCGCATTGTTGCGACTTATTAGTGAGTCTGTTTTGTTAAAAAGAGTGAAACAAATCTGATGAAACTACACATACAAACATAGCACAGATCCAAACAGGAGGGAGAGCCATCAGTCATTGTAGTTTAACTTATTCCTCATAAGATTTTATCTAATCATTATCTGATGTAAAACAAAGGTTGAATAATGATGCAGGAAGTTTCTATTGATTTTATGGTTTGATCAATTTCAGCAATGCGTCCAGATATAAAATATTTTCTGATTTGCATGTTTAGTAATTTGTAGTTGTTTGTTTGCTTTTTGTTGTTTTCTTTCCTCTTTTTCAGTTAACATAAATGAAAAGAGATTTTAAGCTATATTTGACTTCTTTACACTCACTGTCACTGTGTTTTCTCATCAATCGTCCCGTCTTTGTCATGAAAAAGAGGTTTTTGACGGACATATTTAGTCTTAGCTGCAGTATACTCACTTTTGTTCTGTAAATATTCGACCACCCTTCACGGCAAACATACACCACCTCTCCTTACACAGACTCACAGTGCTCCTGCAGCACCTCCTCCTATTGTGTCCCTGCCCTGTCTGCACAAATGACCAGTGAGATGATGAATGTTGTTGTCATTTCTCCACAGCGCTGCAGTTCTGGCAGGAGGGGAATCAATGTGAACCCCCCCCAAGAGACTCATCCTGCTCTTTATGTCCCTGCCACAGCACGCACACAACGACCACAGCATGACAGTCCCAACGACACCTCCTTCATCATTCAGTCTTTCTGTGAGGGGACTTTGATGGAGGAAGAGAGGAGGTGTGCTTTTCTCACTTTGATTTACATGGAGGAACGACACATGTCGCGTGTTCAATCATGTCGTCTGTCCTGCAAGTTTGAAATATTCAGCACTGGACTGAGCTGTATTTTTGTAGAAAGGTCTTAAAGTGGGTCATGATTTCTTAGAAACAAGGAACACGTTTAAAAATCTGATGCAATATTACACAACATCTATTATTCTATTCTTTAGCACCCACTTTCAGTGTAAAATTCATAGACATAACACGTAAAATCTCCTTAAAAATGGCGCTCTATATATCCACACTACAAGTCAAAAGTTTGGACACACCTTCTCATTCAATAGTTTTTCTTTATTTTCCTTAATATTTTTGACATTGTAGATTAATACTGAAGACATCGAACTATTTCGTTCCTTTGACCACCTCATGAAGTTGATCGAGAGAAAGCAGAGTGTGCAAAGCTGTCATCAAATCATAACTGGTAGTGTAACTCTTGGCATGAAAGAGAATCAGGTTATTTTTCAAAATGTTGAACTATTCCTTTAAAGGCCTTACACAACCACAGAGTCACTCTGCTTGATTAGATCTCCATTTCAGGTGAAGGTTGAGAGAACTGCGCTCACAATTACATGAGGTTACTCCATGAACTAATGAAAATGAATAAAGGTGTAAATTGTTCAGTCTAAAGCTGCACTGTGTGAACATTCAGAACAAAGGTGTTCCTCTGGAGGTAACGTGGGAGTGTGCACAGTGTGTGTGCTACAAAACGTCACAGTGACAAATGTGCAGTTTTGCTCTTTTTTTTTATTCAAATGTCTTCTGTCCTTCACATCAGAGGATCTGCCTCTCTGGTGTCTCCACTTCTGTGTGTAAAAGTTTAGATTTCCTGCATTTTAATAAAAGAACAAAAACACTGATGGGTCTCCTCTGATGAATGAAAGAAAACTTCCCGCGCACCCTGAGCTTATTTTGGCTGACAGAAATCAGCGTGATATCGGGGAACACAACAGGTGATTTCTCTTTCATCTCAACGGTGATGTTCTGCAGTACGTGAAACCCGCAGTTTAGTCCTCACCTCTGGTCTCGTTAAAGAGGATTCTCCTGTGATGGTGCTGTTTTTATTTTTGCACACTGTTACAGAGGTGTGGTCTGAAACGCACTGATGTTTGTTTGGTAATGAGGGTTAGCGGGCGGTCTGCTCAGCCTCTGACGTAACTCGTATCGTCTTTTTCTGACCAAAAACTCAGACAGCAATACTCAGGGGTCGGAGGCGTCACCTGCACAGACACAGAAACTGAAGGAAACATCAGAAATCCTCAACACACTCCGACTGAAGGCTCCTCTTTAAAGTCGCTTCGCATGTTGGTGGTACCAAGTGGCACTGAGGACTATAATACCCAGAAATCCTGCAGCGGCTCATCAGCAAACTGCACGCAGCACGCTCGTGTTTGCCATGCCATGTCCGCTGGGTTGCTTTATTCCAAAGAGATGAAGGAGGGAAAAAGATCTGACGTAGTTTCATGCAGCTTTTCTTTTAGCAGGGTGCTCACTTGTGGCAGTTTAGGTTTTCTGTTAGCA
>JBAJHX010000067.1:19644137-19656852 GCA_037176925.1 Amniataba percoides | reverse complement strand
AAAGATCTGACGTAGTTTCATGCAGCTTTTCTTTTAGCAGGGTGCTCACTTGTGGCAGTTTAGGTTTTCTGTTAGCAGAAAAGTAGAATAATAATATGAGAGCCCAGTTTTTTCTTGATCTACTGCATGAACGACCATTCATCAATAATTTACAGAAAGTTCAATGAGCAACATTTATCAGGAACCTTGTCTAGTTCCAGCTCCAATGTGAGGACTTTCTTGAATTTAAATCTTTGTATGTGTGTCATCTTTGGCTTTTGGACTCTTGGTCAGACAAAACAAGCAATTTGAAGATGTCACTGTGTGCTTTGGAAAATTGGCACTGGTATTTTCTGACATTTATAGTCTCATATTAATTAGAAAATGCAATAAAGAGACTAATCAGCGGTGACTAATCATTAGCAGTGGCTGGCATTCATTGTGCTCCTGGACAAGGCAAACACTTGCTCAGAGCTCAGATGTTTTGCACACATCTAAAAGTGCACCAAATTGATATTTTTGATTTAACTGTTATCCTGAATAACATCCCTCTGACATTTTAGCAGCAGAAGTGGCATATCTGTTTACGCAGATGGGTATAGTTTTTTAAAAAAAAAATCTTTCTCTGTGGACTGCAAATATCCACAAATCTCATGAACATCCATCAGTGAAATTTGATAATATTTCATGTACTCAAGTGTTGTTTGGGGGGATTTTGACCTGTTGGCAGCGCTATAAAAAAGAACAGGGCTTCACCCATGTTATTAGGAATCCCCGTCAGGTTCATAGTATCCGGACCAAAGTTTGGGACTGCTGGAGCAACATTGCCATCGTCAGCACAAATGTGAAGTTCATATCAGGCTGTGGACTTTATATTTCACTTGCAAATTAGATATTCTAAAAGCAGAGAAGATAAATGAGACTTTGGTTCTCTGGCTGTCGAGCTTGAAAGGGAAGAAAAATCTAAATCCCTTTTGCTCTTCAGAGTTTATATCCTCTAGGACACATGTCCGGGCTCCAAAATCATCTCGAATATAATGCCGTCCCTTAATATACCCACGGTCCTTCTCCGGCTCTCGGAGCGGGTGTGACAAGTTGAGCATTTTATGACATCCCATGAGACTCAGGGAAATGGGCCACGCTGCAAAAAGCAATATCACTCCAGCTATGAACACATCACTGATAGCAGCGGACTATCAGAGCTTGTAGGATGCCAAGGGAAATGATTATGGGATTCACATTTAGAGAATGTGTGTTTTAGCGGCATCAGTGAGGGAGGCGATTAAAGTAATTTAAAACCTACAACAAGGAGTGACAAGGGAAGGAAATTAGAGGGCTGTGGGCAGCAAACATTCCCAGAGAACTTATTTAAAGACAACGATCGTGTCTGTTATGATGGAGGGGAGCAGGTGGAGGAAAAGAACAGGAGAAATAATTACCTGTGACACAGAGGCGACAAATTAAATTAGAATTAAAATCGCAGAAGAGAGTATGTTAAAGCAAAAGGAGACAAAACATTAGCTTGACATTTCTGTTATCCATTCAGCTTCATGTGTTTAATTGAGTAAGAAATGTCGCTATTACAAATGTCTGCAATGTGATGTGCTTTTTAACCAGAAAATTGGGTTTGTGAAACAGGAATCTTATTTCATAATGTCAATACAATACAGATTACATATACTGTAGTTAATATTTTATGGAGGATAACACCTCCAGTGGGCAGAACAAACAATGGGACTTGGTTTGGGTTTGGACCCAGGATGCAGACGAGTAGATCGAATGACTCGTTATTACAGGAACAAGAGGAAACAAGAACACAGGAGCACACGAGAGCTGGTGACACTGACGACACGACAAGGAGCAAAGGAAAGGGACCGGTATTTACGCACCGTGAGAGACGAGGAAGTGGAAACAGGTGAGGAGACTAACGGGGGACAGGTGAAACTAATGTGGGCGGAGCCCAATAATCAGAAGAGGGAAACATAAAAAGGCAGGAAGTCAAGTGCAGACGTGAGGAGAGGAGGGGAGCAAACTTCACAGAGAAAAATTGTTCTTGGATGAGGCTCAGTGTCACTAAATTTTGACTTTTTCAGTATATGTAAAAACCTGCATGTCCTTAACCAAAATCAACATTAAAAACCACATTTGATCTCTTATTTCATATTCTCACGCACATATTTCATCATTTCATAGCTGCAAAAACTGTTGATTGATTGTGTCAGCGACAATTATAAATACAGTATGATTGTTGCCTTTGAACTGTTATTAAATACAAACACAAACACTTCTCATAAGTCTGTCTCGCTTTTTAAACTTTTCAACAGAAGTGAGATAAAACTGCATCATCTGTCACTGCTGCAGTTTGATCTTTGGCGGGGAAGAGAAAATGGATGGAGAAAGAAAGAGAGAAAAAAAATCATAGAGCGGCGTTAATTGGCTCTTAGAGGTCACGACCCCGGCGGGATCCTATCGATCAGCTCGACAACTTCACCGCCAAGAAGATAAGGATCCGCCACTCAGGCGTCTCAGCCTCACATGTTCACTGTCTGCCAGCCGTCCTTGACACGTCTGTGTTCGCACACAGCAGAAAAATATGGTCACACACACTTTCTGAATCAGGATTGCGTAAGAACAAATGTACAGTCTAAATATGAACCATATAAATGTGCTTCATGACCTTCCTTTAGAAAATCCGATGATATTAATGTGCTTTTCAGAGAATGGACCAAGAAAAAGAGTTTAAATAGTTAATGTCTGGTTGTAGAGTGGCAGAGCTTTACATGTTTTTCTAACCACTGACAATAGTACCATTTGGCTAAATCACACAGTAACCAGAATTCATGCAAAGGTTTAGATGACAACTTGTTCTACATTAAGTTCATCCAACTGCATCCGCCTGCACTTTTGAGTCGTAATGATCCAACAGGAAGTGATCATGCTCTCCATTCTGGCTCTGTAGGGTTTCATCGCTCAAGGAGAAACATTGGCTCCGCACTGATTTATGTATAAAATACAAAACAAGCAGGCGTCGATATTACATCTGGAAACTGCCGCCGAGCCTGTGCAGCTCCAAGCCGTGTACATTAAAACGTCCCCGAGGGAGCCAAAGTGCACCGAGCGGCCGGGCCGTTAAATCAAACAGCTCAGCCACCAACGGAAAACTGCAAACGACTGTTAGATCATTTTTGTATTTAAGTATTTGTTGAAGTGCCTGCTCATCCTGTTTGCACAGACGCACTGATGATATAATATTTCCCCGTCGGGCTCGAGGGCAATTATATTTTCTGTTTTGAAGCATTGCCTTCTGGTTTCTCTTTGCATTAGGAAGGCGGTTCTGGCTGCTGAAAACCAATATTGGTGATAATGTGTGAAATGATGTACAATGCAGCAAAGCCTTCTTTTGCTTCCTCCTGAAATCCATTTAAATTCTGCGTTCATTATCAGGCCTTTTTTTCTTTTTTTTCCATGAGAGATGTTTTCTTAAAGCTCTTTTGGTCGACACCTTTTATACAGATGATCCAAACGACTGCGTGAAGCATGAAAAGGATCACTTGCCGTAATGAGCTGATGGTTAATTATAACCATTAGCATCATTTAGCTCATTGTGCACAGTCACCTGTTTCTAAAAAATCAGATGGACAAAACACAGACTGCAAACTTTCACGCCTACACTTTCACCAGCCCTGTTTTTCCTTTGCTGAATTGTTTTGTTTTGCTTTTTTTGCAAGAAAAAAAGAGCTTGAAAGTCAGCAATAGATCATCATCATGCAATATGTCCGGTGATTCATGTTTAACCAGCAGCCTCCACTCCTGAGGTGGCGAACAAGTCCCAAAATGTTGGACTGTGCCAGAATTTTTCTCTAAGTGAGCTGCTGTTTCTTGTAAATAAATCAATAGAACACAATACAATGAAATTTTGGATGATTTAGTTTTTGGTGCTGTATCGGTAAATTCGCCGTAATCACTTCAAGAGTTCTCCAGTTCATAAACCTCCCGACACAGGCGGCACCGAATAAAGCCATCAGAGAACAAGCAGTCCAGATGCCTCCAGTAAATCTGAACTGCCACCTTCAATGGCGACTGCCGTGTTACACTGCGACTGCGAAGGCTGAGGACGGCGTACGTGCCAAAACCGACCATATGGAGCAGATGTTCCCATCTCATCAGGCACTTCTACTGTGGCCTTTTTATTGCATCAGTATCGAGCAGATTATATGGGCTTAATGGACAGGTGGTCAAATGGTGGAGCATGTGGGAGCTTTAAAATGGCCGTCTGAAGTCCGCAGGCTTTCCTCAGCAGCTGTAAGAAACGAGGAACAAATCTGAACACAGAGTCGCAGCCTGCCCTGACTTTTTTCAGGAGTCATCAGCTTGAAACACTGAGGCCTCTTTGATATTTCCTTTTTATCTCGCTGATGAATATTTGGGCTTTCCTGATGCACTAGATGAAGGCTGCTGGTTCTGCATGGTTAAACAGATCCACAGTTTAAATTCACGGTTCACATGAGTGCTAAACATTTCCCAACAGCTTTCAGAGGGATCTCCTTAATCAGACACTGGATTCAGTGCTTTTCAGTACGATATGGAATATGAGCAGGGACATGAAATATGTTTTCCCTCCAGTGTCACATCGTTCTTCAGTGATGTGACTTTCTGACCTTGCTGCAGTTGTAAGCAAGGTTTTGTTGATGCATTGAAGAGTGCTCCAGCGTCCAACATGATAGCTAAACTTTGAAACCTTGCCAAACTTCTGCACATCCATCACTGTGTGGTTTGGATCAGCCACCAAACAGGACAGGAACAGACTGTCAGGACTGCACTCACTCTACTGCAGACCATAGTCACACTTTATGATACGTTTTGTCATGTTATATTTATGTCATGTAAGTTATGCTTATTTATTTATTTCTATTCTATTCTTGACCTCTGAAAATCCAGAGGTAAATTCCTTGTATGTGTAGACGTAGGCTGATTCTGACTCTGACCTCATCTTTTCTGCAGTACAGATATTAACTTGGTGTTTATCTCATATTATTGTGAAGCTCATCGGGCTCATCTCATTCTCCCATCCTGGAGAACAGGCGATAGACATCAACCCAGAAAACATCATCATATCTCACTTTGCTGCCTCTCAGTACTCCACTGACATGTGATGAAACTAACAGTTTGTGAAAGTAACTCAATATATTATTTACAAGAAGTGCACTTTACAATGTTGATGTATTTTTACTTTGCTTGAATATTTCAGATTTATGTTACTTAAGGGGGAGTGTGGTACCATTTGCCTTACTTCATTTATATGATAGCTGTACTGTAGCTACTTTTACTTTTCAGGTTCAAATGTAATATTAAGCACAGATAACAAGCTAATACAATCAAATGAATTGTGAAAGATTAAGCCTAAAACATTAAAAATTGCACAAAAAAGTTACAATTAGTCCAAAAGATGAAAATGAATATCTATATGGAGCAGAAATTGTCTTACGGTCATTAAAGGGGGTACACCCCAAATCACTGGGGCTTAATATACCCATGTGTATTTTCTCTGTATTTCTATATGTTAAAAAGTTGAGTTTTTCCTTACTCCTCAAAGCAATCAGTGTTTTTTTTTTCTCATGGCACTGCAACCTAAAACATCTTCATACTTAGCCGTAGAGGTTGCTGCTTCACAGGGACGAACTTAGCGTGCCCTGTCAGTGACGTGCTTTACATTTTATCACGGTGCAGCTGTCGATCGAGGAGTGATCGTCATTGACTGGCTTCATGAAAGATGTAGCACGTGTCCGTTTGCTCGCTCACGCCGAGCTGGATTTCCATGAGATTCCTTTACATTAACATTTCACATGCGTCTGTGTTTACAGGACCACGTGAGCTTAATGGGCAGGTGAACGCCGGCACAGCATGTGGAAGTCCGTGCAATGAAATTTTAATGCACGCCCACGCACATTTCTTCATAAAGAGTTCAAACCCTCTGGGGTAGCTGTAGGAACATCATAAACATAAACTTAAAAGTCCCATAAAAAGACGAAAACTGTCAAAACACATTTCCAGAGAACAACTTTTTTTCATTTACTTTTGTTTTTTTAATATTTTTAGAAAGAATACAAGTATTTGTGGGAAAATAATACGTTTAAAAGTCATTATTGTTTGTATTTTATCCTCATTTTTCTCATCTTTCCATGGTAAAACAAATCTTATTTGAGAGCTCCACGTTACCTGGGGACCCTGAACTGCAATGACCAGTGTTGTTACGTGGCAGGAAAACAATATATTGTACCACAGGTTTATGCTGCTTTAAGCTAAACAAGAATTCTCACATGACCTTGGTTGTTTTTCCATTGCATTTTGCAAACTATAAAACCCGACACACTGCAAATTAACTGAGAGCAACGACACAAGTGGCCTGGAACTTGTTCTGTAGAGCCCCAAATAGGATAACAAATCGATAATAGCAACAAAAAACAACCCCAATCTGCTCTGAGTCATTACGCATGCCACCACTGAGGTACATAGAGACGCTCCACTGAATACTTTATTCACATAAAACTGGTACTTAGAGTTTCAAAGATTTTGGAGATTCTGTTTTGTGATGAAATCTGAGTCCTATTACTGATGCAACTCTGATCCCCAAACCAGCCCAGAAAGCACAAAGATACATTTTCTGATGTTTTTGTTTTTCTTAAACTGTTGGATTCATCATCTACTTAAATTCAAATAGAATCCGTTTCTAATATTGGTATCATAAAGCAGCCAGTCGCAGCTCTTGGCCTCCATTGATACTCGTGTTTTGACTTGCAGACGTGTTCCAGGTCACGCAGGGCAAAGATTAGCCACATTACTGTTGTGGACGAGGACTCGGGAGGAGTTTGGGCTGTACTAATCCTGCTCTCTCTATTCCCACTCAGGACTCGCGGAGGAAGAGAACAGCTCATTCCTCTCTCGTTCTCCCCCGTCTGTACCCGGCCTGAGTTGTGACAATTCAATCTGTTCAGCGTCTTCCCACATGAATTATGGATGAGGCCCAGCAACCTCTGAATGTGGTGGGGATTTACGTCCGTCGAGCAGCTTTATAACTCCTCCCGCTCGTGTCAGGGGCTCGGCGTGGATTCGAAAAAGGTCGGGAACAAAAAAAAAAAAGGAAATCAAGGTAATTTTCTGAGCATCAAAGCAAAGCATCCTGTTAGCATGCCCCTGATGGCAGAGCGGTGATTGACTGCTGCGTGCTCAAACCCATTAGCTGCTTTTGCTCCGGCACTGAGTCATTTCTGATAACAATTAGTGAGCGTCGGTCCACTTCAGCAGACAATGCGCTGACAGTGCCACGGGGGTCAGGTGAATAAAAGCCATTGATTTGTGGAAAGATGTTTTTTATGTATAATCTAGTCAAGTGCAATTACAAAACATTTGCAAAGCGGAGATCGGGGTTATGGTGGCAAAGAAAAAGTTATGAAAACAAAACACTGAGAGATTGCATCCATTTAACCCCTGATTTTTCTTTCCCATTACCAGACCTGAGCAATTATTTACCTGCTTTTATTCTTTTATCTAGTCACACCGGGCAAGACATTTAGTAAGATATCTGAACAGCTACTGGATGGATTACGATAAAAACTGAGTGACCAGAATATTGAAGTTTTCAGAAATACAGAAAACTACAGAATACAGAAATTTGTGGTTCCCAGATGATGTATCCTAATAATTTTTGTGACTTTTCCTCTAGCACCACCATGTGGTTTACAGTTGGAGGTTTGAGAAGAATGTCTCACCAGCTATTGGATGGATGAATTAGCATAACGTCTGGCAGCATCCGCCCCCTCTGGATGAATTTGGTCATCCCTTAATTTTCCGATCAGGTTAACATCCGATCATGTCGAGTAATTGTTTCTGATGAAAAATCATCAGAACCGACGACATTCCCATCATCCTCAGCTGTATTTTGTGTTATATTGCCATGATATGATGCCCAAAATAAGATGCGTTGGCATTCAGCTCAAAGCTGTGTGGCCTCTCTGAACACCTCGTCACTTTACGAAAGTCCCAAAGTCGTGTTCACATTATCAGTCAGTTTACATTTCCTCTGCAGACCAACAAAAAAGTGAAACTGCTTCATTACAGCGATGACACTCCGGATGCTCATCATTTTTCCTGCAGTAAATGTGTGAAATGTGACCCAGCTGTTGTGTTAAGTGTTTATCACTTTAGTGTAGCTGCAAATCCAACTGTGATGTGATGTGAGTAAATTATGAGGGCTTACCTAAAAGACTGCTAAGTTACGTTAGGTACAACAGTTTTTGTGAAATATGTGCACCCATTAGTATCCTTATGAATCACTGGTGTTAAATTATGCAACAATATCAGCAAACAAAATGAAAAGGGAGAAAGAAATTTACAACATGGCCTGAAACACCCCGATAACCATGCAGTGAATCAGCTCTGTTTCAAGGAGAGTATTAAAAGAGTTCTGTGTGTCACCGCCGATGATCTGACGCCAGCTTTTATCTGATTGACAGCTGAGAGGAGTGAGTTAGCTGTGCAGTTTGTCATGACGGATGACCCAGTCCTGTAGGCCACGATTCATCTTGGGGAATATGTCTCTGGGGCTTAACTTTATGTTCAGCACTTGAAGTGATGGAAACTCCGCTGCCAGTGAAAAGTGGGAGCTGACGTTTAAACGATAGGTATGAATTTTTTCAACTCTATCTTGAAAACAACACTTGCATCCCTCTTTGAACAGTGCAGTGGTTTTCATGTCACTGCAGCTGTCCACGAACGCCATGAAATGGTGAGACAAGGGATAAAATTCACGGTCATCATTCTGCAAAAAAATTATACAATAACAGCAAATCATGGACAGATGAGCTGCTGACAGCCGCGGCCATTCAGACACAGAAGTTTCATGCAATAAATAAGAAAGACATGATCTAGAGAACTTTAAAAATATAATCTTTATCTTTTTTTCAGCTTTGACCTTGTGAGTCAAAGAATGAGCCACCAGAAATGTCACTGCCTGTTTGACGTACAGCATGCAACTCAGTTACTCTAGTGACACTTATCAGCTTGTTATCCACACATGAACACTCAACATGTGACGAGCAAAAAGAAAAGATCTTTGTACTCGGCTTTGTATAAATTCTCAACCCAAAGCGGCTCATTTAATCATGACATTTCCATAGGCAAACGGGGGATAACAGCGCTCCAGTTCATGCGCATTCACATTTAATCCAGCAGTGGTAGAGGCATGTAATCTTCACATAAGTACAGGTACAGCACACACACGTCTGTGTTCATGTGCATCCGTGTTTTTTCCCTCAGCGTGATCTCCAGCTGTATGACGCTCTGCGAAGGCTCTCAGCACAGGTTTTCACGCTTTCCTTTCTGCTCATGCGAGCGATGCCTTTTGTTTTGTCAGCCACACTCCTCCGTCTCGACTCGCATTGATTTTTGCCAAGCACTTTTCAAATCCATAACTCTGCAGGTTGCATGCAGAGACACAGAGGCTGCGGTGGTGCTCGCAGGCAGCGGGTGAAGCACTGACGCAACACACAGCGAAGAAAAGGAAAGTCGGCGGGTGTAGACGAGGGCATCAAAATAAAAACAGAAAATAAATATTTTCCTGTCTTCTTATTCTGTACTTCTTTTCTTCAGTAAAGTACTTGTTTGCTTCCTGGGTGTCCAACAAAGTTGATGATACAGCATATGATATTTGTATTTGAAAATGTAGGCTGCTTGCAAAACAATTGCTCAGCTTTTAGATCATACCCTGAATCCAAAATGTTTCTCCACCAGCGGGTTAAATGTATAGAAATGCTTTCACACATGCTCACAGCCTGTTCAGAGCAGAGATTTGTCACAAAACAGACTTGGATTTCCATCAGAGACACGACTAAGCTTCGTTTCCTCCACCGCTGGCTGTGGCTCAGCTGTGTTGAAGGGGCTGCAGGAGGAACCTGATGGAACAGATGGTCGTTGTTTTGGACCTCAGTGGATCAGTAAACACCTTCTTCAGCGTACCGTACAACAACTTTCTTTCTAATATTTCCAACACACGCCGTGATTGCAGTGCTATTTTATTTTGGATGAGTGAGGTATTTCAGTTGTGCTCGATCATTATGAGAAACTGCTGGTGTCCACCAAATGTCATGTGTGTTAAACTGGTTAATATGTACTGACAACAGCAAAATTAATTGTTTAATCAATGTAATGCAACATTCAGCTGATATATCCAAAGTCTCTCAATAGTGTGTTTTTATACAACAAAAACCAAAAGCTTTATGTGCCTCACCAATCCACCTGATGTGGTGATGAAGGAGCTATAAGCTGAACATCCCCACTGTGCTGTTCAACGGATTTTGTACAGTAAAGCCATAAAGAGACCTTTCATGTGACATCAATGAATGCCGAAGTCCACCACGGTGATTCCCCGCTGAGTGGAGAGCGCAAAACAGTCAGCATCCACCTCTGTGCGATCACAAAAGCTGCCTAAATGGTAAAGAGCTGTTGTGCAATGGACTGCACCAACAGATTCAGATGGAGGTTTTACAGACAGCTGACTGCTTAAAGGGAGAAGAGAAGCAACGTGACGCGACACTTTTCGAGCCTCTGAGCTACAGCAACCAGCCACACACATGCTTCTCTGAATGAAATAAAATACATTTCTTTTTAAACAAATGTGTTCACAGACAGCTGCTGCGTGCTTTGAAAGCCCCCTGAGATTTTTATCAGGCTTACATATCCTACATGGAGGCAGGCGTCCATATGCCCACAGGTATTTTTCAGGGTATTGTTACTTCTTGGGTGTCAAGCTACAAAAAATTATATATATAAATACACAGATGGGCGACAAATTCAAGGGCGGATGAACAGCCATTCTTTTTAAAGTTATTGCCTCATTTGGATGATGGTTCTGCAGAGCGCTGTCTAACACTTTGCTCCAAAATCTCTCACAGCTGTTTAGTTGAGTTGAGATGTGATGACTGTGAAGGCCAAAGCATCTGATTCACGCTGTTAACCCCACAAATGTCATAACTCCCCACAAACGTAATAACCCGCAAATGTAATAAAAATTTGCAGCTTTTAATGTAATAATCCCACAAATGTAATAACTTTCCCACAAGCGTAATAGCAGTCGCCTACCACAAACGTAATACCTCATTTCCCATAAACGTAACAATTATTACGTTTGTGGGAAAAAAAATCTTCGCCTGCCAAAATTGTAATAACTTTCCCACAAACATAATAATTATTCCATTTTTGGGAATTTAGGTATTACGTTTGCGGGATTATCACATTAAAAGCTGCAAATTGTTATTATGTTTGTGCATTATTACGTTTGTGGGGTTAACACAAAATGCCATTTTCATCCTCATCAAACCAATTTCGTGGCCCATCACACTCTATGGATGGAAGTGTTGTCATCCTGGAAGATCACGAGGTGATCAGTCAGAATAACTTTCTGTTGGTTTGTGATGTGGCCTTTCACCAGGAGTTGAACAAAACCAAGCCAGGAAAATACTTCTCACCTTTATGGAAACATCTGCTTTTGATATGTTTCTTCATACATTTACTTTTCATGTAATTTGTCACCTGTCTGCACACAGATGGATGAAATAATAAACATTAAGCATCTTAATGAGGTGTTGTTGGTTTTCAAAACATGTGAAAGTCATATAATGTCAGTGACTTTTTACATGTTGTGATAAAAGTCACGTTGCTTGTCATAAATCATCCGAGTCTGTGGAGCATTTTTCCAAAAGATGTTTCCTCGTGTGGTGGTTTGATGCTGAGAGTCTTAAGACATCATCTCCTGTGTGGTTGCATGATTTTCAGATTTGTCCTTCCTTTAATTCATCATCAGTTTCATTCATGTGATGCATAATATCTGTCAGGAAAGTGGCCTTGGATTTACTTCTTTTTTTTATTTTTCTTCATTTTGCATTAAGTGGCTTTTCTGTCCAGGCCTGTTGGGTAATTTGGGCACCGTGTTTCAGTGATGGAGGTTTTATGAACTGAGAGAGTGACATTAACGTGCCCTCTGTTTACTTATTGAACACAGTGCTATTAAATGTCTGCAGTAATTGGAGTTTATTCTGCAGTTTTAAGTCACTAAATTAAGACTTAAAGATACTGTTGGACAGAAATCTATTGAATAAGATCCGACAGCAGAGGTAGTTAGAGTTTTAACCCCTTATGTTTACGATCATTCCCCTAAAGGGAATAAAATCATAGTAGTTTACAGTCATGAAATTGTATGAGAGTTTAAAACTGATCAAATGGGTTATGTGTGTGTGTTCAGGATACAGGTGGTTGTGCAAATAGAAAACAGGGTTTCATTTTTCCGAGGTGCAAGTGAAGGCAGCACAACTTGTGAACTTTTTCCTGAAGGTTTTTTTTAAATAGTTTCTTCATGTGACTGTTTGATCTGCAGACTGCGATGACTCATTGGATATTAAAAGACCTTTTTAATAATATAAAAATAATAATAAAAGTACGCCGACCCTCCTCCTCCTCCTCCTCCACCGGCGGAAGCGCAGCGCGTCGCTCCCTCTAGCGGCGGAGCCTGCGCTGCTCCGGCGTCCGTGTGTGAAAGTTGTCTCCGCTCAGCAACAACACAGAGAGAAGGAGAGAGAGAGAGAGAGAGGGAGAGGGGAAAGGAAAGAAAGGCAGGGCAGTCCGGGACTTGCTGCTCTCCTCCTCCTCCTCCTCTTCTTCCTCTTCCACCGCCGCTTCGCTCGCTTCC
>JBAJHX010000067.1:19613304-19644040 GCA_037176925.1 Amniataba percoides | reverse complement strand
TGTACCGGGACCGGGTCTTCGACAACTCGCCGGACGCGGCGGACGGACCGGGCGGCGTCCCCCCGATACAGGTGAGGTCTCCGGCGGCTCCCCCCGGTTCTCTCCGGCCCGCCGCGGCGTCAGGCGGGCTGCGGCGGAGCTGCGGATCCGCCTGAAACGACGCGTGAGCCCCCCTCCTCTACCCCTCTCCAAACAGCAGCCCTTCATACTGTGTGTGGTGTGTTTTTACTAAACGGACCCCCCTCCCTCCTCTCTCTCCCACACACACACACACACACACAAACACACACGCCGGGCCACGTCACTCAGTCGTTACAAAGTTACAAAGACTGAGCACTTCAGGAAGTTGTCAAAAATACGTGAGGCGTTCACGGGCCGGTGCAGGTGAAGACAGCAACGGGGGGGTCCGTGTCTGCAGCCGTGCGTCCACGTCCCCCCCTCCCACACACACACACACACACACACACACACACATCTCCATCCATGTCATCATCCTTCTTACATGTCAAAGTTTAAAGCCCCTTGTGTCTGTGTGTGTGTGTGTGTGTGTGTGTGTGTGTGTGTGTGTTGTTTTAAGCATGCAGGGCTGCAAAAGGTTTTTTTTTCTCACTGCCTATGACATCCTACTTTCAGTTTCCAGAGATCAACTTTAAAACAGGAAATCATCATACACTTCTGCTTTTTACCTTTTTTTTTAAATGACTGTTTTGTCTGTTTTTGATGAGTTGATTAGTTTAACTCACTCACTTAGAAACTTAGAAATCCTCCTGATTTTTTGCGCTCTGATAAGTAGAAGTTTTGTGACATCTGCACCTTGGAGAGAAAAAAGCTGCACCACTTGTTAAAAAGCAGTTTTTTATTACTTTCAGCTAAATTGAATTGACAGCTGGAGTGTTTCATAGGTCACGTCTGATAGTGATGTTTTTATTTCAGGTTTATTTATCTCTTTAAACTTTGTTTTCTCTCTTCTTTTTACTTTATTCAGCTACATTTGAATCGCACAAGTAGCAGTGGATGTGCCTTCTGAGGTTGCCGTCTTTGTGCGGATAAAATAATTAAGTTGTGCCTCGTAAAATGGGTTTAAAGTCAGTTTGTCTGAACAGAAGACATAAGATTTGTTTGTAGCAGTGAGTAAAAGAGTCTTACAGGATGGTGGAATAACTTTAATCAGGTTTGCAGGCTTTGACTTATCTCTGTAGTTTCTGTGGCTGGAGTTTGACTTATCGATGCAAAAGTCTTCAAAGTGAACCAGGAGACGGACGACCTGGAGGCTCAAGCTGCAGCTGGGTCTGCAGTCGTGTTGGTCCACGTGAGAAATTCACCAAATCGGACCCCCGTCTGGCAGACAATAGCGGCTCCTCTAATTCAAATGAGGCAAATCTGCTGAATGGAGGCTTTCACTGATGGCATGCGCGTGTGTGTGTGTGTGTGTTAGTGCGAGTTTTTGGATTTGCAGGCGCTGCTGTTTGTCCAACTCCAACAGCAAACCTGCCTGACTGGAAAGATGGTAGGAATTTGGTTGTTGGCCAGCGTTCCTTCTTAAAACGCCTGCACCGGTATCTCCTCAGGCAGCAGGAGAAATCTTTCAAATGGATCAGTAAATAATTATTTTCATCATCAGTTCATCTGTAGATGTGGACGAATCCCCTTCAAAAGTCTGCAGCGATGTTTTCCACGTGTTGTTGTTGCGTTTGTTATCAGCAGCTAATTTGCAGGAATCTTGTGGACGATAAAAGCCAGCTTATTCCACACACATCTCCGAGGATTACTTTTTCTTTCTCAGCTCAGCTCAAGTTTGGATTTGATATCTGAATTGACAAGCGATGTTACAAAAGGGATTAAAGGGCATCTGCAAGGCGGGGAGAAGCTCGTTATGTATCGGCAAAACCGCGCAATAACAGCTGTCAACACCCACGACGGTTTGATAAGAGTCGGACAGGACGCTTTGGGGAGGAAATAAAAAAAAACAGCTCCACTTTCCTCAGCAATAGAGGAGACTTTTATAAAAAAAAAAAATGAAGGGTCTGATCAAAACCAGGAAAGCGAAACGCTCCTCAGTTCCTCGTTCCAGACAAAGATGGCGGTTCCACTCACCCGTCCGACTGATGTCTGTTTATTGGTCAGAATCTAAAATGACAGGCACGTATTGAGGCGTGCAGATCTGATTCGTCCCCGCCAAGCAAACATAAGGCACAATCGTTACTTTTCATCACCTGAGCCCCGACAGTTTCCGGCGCTTCTGCTCTTTACGATCGATGTAGTGACTCAATGAGGCCGTGAATGCCTCGCTCGTTTAAAACATGGCCTTCGCCATGGGATTAAGAGCCTCTGCACTTTCCCAGTGAAAATTAATCTTGGATTTCTGTTGAAGGGCGAGGAGGCCACGAAGGAGCCCTGCGCATCGTAGCTTACCGACATCACATCAGATCCAACTGTTGCATTTCTGTGACCTCTGTCACCTCTGAGTGTGTGTGTAAGCTGTAATCATACGTCCGTGAATCTGGCACCCGAACAAGTGTTTCATATTGCTCGAGCAAACACCTCGGAGCCTCACTGCTGTGACAATGACAGAAAGGTAATTTGCGCATTTCCCGTCTCGTATTAAGGATGCCTGACGCCGACAGAGGTGGCACAGCATCCACCTGCCTGCTCCAGCAGCTCGAGGTTAAGTGGAGGTTAGAGAAGATGAGAGCAGTGGGTAGAAATAAGAAAAGGAGGCCGCAAAGTCTGACTGGCTGCCTGCTGCGGCACTTTCTTTTTTTTTTTTCCTTCCTTCATCATCCAGTGGCATCACCAAATTTGTAAGATCAGCTGAGCCTCACGTTGCCTCCGTCTTCTGAAACCTGCTCCAGTATGATGGATGAGGCAGTCAAGTGTTTTGCTCCTGCAGAAGTCAGCAGACTATGTTGCTGTCCAGATCTGCAGATACGTATGGAAGTTAAACTAAAAGTTTACTAAAAGTGAAGTGTGGTGGTTGGTTGAATGCCAACAATCTTCTGTTGGAGGTTTTTAGCTCACAATTTAGGTTTTCAAGGACAAAAAATAAACCTGGGCGACTTTTTTTTTTCTTCTTCTTGAACTTATCTGGCACTCCTAGCTTCCCCTTTGCAATACATGCTGCAGTTTTCACTTCACTACAAAGTCAATATTTACTTTTTCTGGTCCTCTTTGCTGAGATGTTCTTTGATTTCTTTGGGCTTTGAGCATCTGAAAAACTCAAGTGTTAAAAAGCTTGTTGCGTTACTGCACTTCCACCCAAACAAGACACCACAGAGAGCAGGACTTGCTGAAACTTGATTTTACAGTGGAGAAACGAGTATTGTGCTGCTGATGTGACCTTGTTTGTGGAGGTCAGAGTTGTGTTTTGAAAATGTGATTTTTGAGGTGAGATTTAAAAATGGCTAAATGCTCTGACTCTGTGCATGGCTAACATCTAACATCCAAGTTCAGATCCACCAAACCCCGAGCTAACACTTCCTGTAGCTTCTTCTCTGTCAAAGTCCTCTTAACTTTTTTTGCTATGAAGCAGCTGCGGATGGCGCCGTGCTGAATTATTGATCGATCAATCAGCTGAGAAATGTAAGTAGCAGCGTCTCAGAGGAAGATGTGAGGATGTTCTGCTGTTCCCCGGCAGGTGTACAGACAAACGTTCACTCTGATAACGTGATAAGCGTTAGACTAAACCAACTATCTAAAAATTATAAAAAAGGCTAACTGCTAAGGAGCTTAATTAAAGATTAGAGCCCGACCCAGCCTGAAGCTTTCAACGTGGGTGAACCATGCAGAAAATACATAAAAACACACACATTTCCACGTGTATACAGTGTGTACGTCTCCCCGGGACAGGTTCCATTTTTGGGGCAACTTGCCGGTGGATTTTCCTCTCACTAACAGGATGCAATCAGCTCTGATAAAAGTCCAGAAGATAAAGTGTGCTCTTGAAAGGAAAGTTGGCTGAGATTCACGGCCCTGTCACAGCGAAATGAGAATCATACGGGCGTCTGCACACTGGAGGCTACATTTATGAGCCACACACTGTAGGCTGGATTACTGTTCATTCATCACTGCGGGACCTTGTGCGTTTCGCCTCTGACACACGTACAGTACGCTCTGACTCACACACACACACACACACACACACTCATATATATATATATGTACACTGCTTTTAGAGCCAGTAGAAGGTCAGTCAGCAACAGTCTGGTCTTATTAATGAGCAGAGCTCAAAGTAAACAAGGACATCTATGTAGAACATTTCAGGACAAGGAGAAATCCCAGCAGAAAAAAATATTGCAAGAACGTCATTTGAATTTATCATTTCTGCCTCAGAAGTCACAGATTTTCAAACCACAGGCGTGCCAAGCAAATTATTACTCTTGAACAAACTGTTTTTTCTAAACAAATACCCCCAGCGCTCCCGTCTGATTTTGAATTCCCTGGCTGTCTGCTTGTGATGTATTCACCACCCCACAGTTACAATGCAAATCAGACACTCGTTTGACCCCTCTGTCCTCCAGGGCTCCCACAGGCCTTAAAAAAAGAAAAACACTGACATTTGTCCTTTTGAGGAAAAATAAACCAACCCTTGATGCTTTATTCATCTGTGCTGTATCTGCTCTGACCCTTTTCAAGAACATGTTGGCCATAATTAGGCTTCAAGTGTGCAAAGATGTGATTGGATTTAATAAGATAATTTGCTTTGTAGCCTAAATTGTTTTTAATGAGAAAAAAAGCTCACTTTCATAGCAGCATATGAGGACAAACTGCTTTTTCAGTGCACATTCATAAAATGTTTGCATTCCTTATGCAGCCACGTGGCAAATGAGGTGCTGTAACCGGTTTGACAGCTTACGTCGCAGAGAAATGTATCGGAGGAGGCGTTGACACGTCATCTTTCCTCACTGAATCTCAAACTGGTTGAGATTCAGACATCTAAATGTCCTCCCAGGTTCTCTAAGGACCTTTTTTGCTTTGGCACAATCGTTTCTTTCAGGCCTGGTCCCTGCTTCTTCACGGCGCTCCGGCTGTGTCGGCTTGTCTGCTTTCTCTCTGTTGCTATTCTGATAAACATTAAAGTTGAATAAGAGTTTAGCCTGTGGTTCTGTGAAAATTGTCTCCTTTCTGCTCCATTGACATCATGTGGGAGAGAGGGAGCGATGTTTCATGCCAATAGCAGGCAGGCGTTTTTTTCTTTTTTTTTTTCCAGAGCGCTCGTGAACCTCGAGGCTGCACCTGTGGGGAGCACAAATCCAGAGAGCGCAGAAACAAAATTGAAATTGAATGGATTTAGCCTGCCCTCACCAAAAAAAAGAAAAAAAGAAGAAAAAACATAGCTCCTGCAGATTGCGCTGCACCGAACAGCCGAGCCTCCTTAAGGAACATTTTCGGAATTGGGAGTAATTTCAGGCTGCAGTGATTTTCCTGCAAACAAGTGAGGAGAAAGTGGGGGGAGGGGGCTCTATGCAATTATGGAAACTGCATCAACTCAATGAATCCTGTGAGGTTAAGCGCAATTAGAGAGGTTGTGAGTGGGATTAAGACGGTTTAACGTGGTTTATGATAACAGTTGCGAGACTTCATTAGAATTTATTACACACCTTGTGTTCTGTCTTTTATCACTGCGAGGATGACCTCCTGATCTTCGGGGAGCATCTTTGGGAGGGTAATTATACGCAAGGCCGGAGAGGACGTGACCTGGAAAGAGGAGTCTTGATTTTGACACCACAAGGACGCTTTCTTGACACGCTCAAATTTTATATTTATTAATCTCCCTTAAAGGCTTCATCTGTGATCGTGACATGGCAAAATGCTTCCTCGTCATCCTGAAATAAGGATTGTTGTGCCAAATGTTGTAGCACGCCTCTGGTAGTAATACCTTTCTGCACCTACACACCTCTTCAAATTTGCATAGTAATGTGGTGGTGACATTTTTCGAAGAACTTCATTTTAAAAAATGAACTTGTGTCGATTCATGTGAGACAAAAAAAAATCACACAGTCCGAGGATTTGGTGATGAGGAGACAAGGTGTTAACATCAGCGCCTAATACAGTCTTACTGAGCTGTGGGCTAGCCGTGCTGCTACACTGGGAAATGAGATTCTACCTTTAATGTGTTAAGCCCCTGGAAACGAGGGAGACTGAAGGATGAAAGTCATTTGCAAAGACAAGTAGAGTTCCTCGCCGCAGACTTAAGTCTTTGCACTTTATCACTCCGAGCCGAGAGAAGGACGGGAGGAGGACGAGAGGAAGGGAGGGAGGGAGGGGATGAAACACCTCAGGAGAGAGAGAGGCAGTGCGAGCGGGTAAAAGAGGTGTTTGTTCACAGGCCGACTTTGTTGGGGAGCGTTTCCTCCCCGGGTTCCTCGCACAAGGCAGACGTTGAGTCGCTGCTGGCTGCGGCGCCGACTGAGCGTGTGCAGAAGCTCCTCTGTATGCCTGTCAGGGATCTGCTGCCCCAGATCAGTGCGAGGAGCCAAATGAGGGACAGGTGCAGCAGACAGCCTGTGGATACAGAGCGAGGAGTCAGGCTTTTAATTACAGCCACGTGGGTTATGGAGCCGCTTTTTTTATGCTCAGATGATTAAGCTAATCCCTGGACGCCAATTTAAGGCCAGCGCTGTGCTTCGCAGCGCTGGCAGAGCCACGTAGCCTCACAGAAAATAAGATGCCCTCTAATGTTTCATGTTGAGCAGATTTAGGAATAGTAGTTTTTTTGGGGGGGGGTTGACTGGGCCTGTATTAAGCATCAATATGGCTCAGATTTACACAAACTGTGGGTCATCACACCTTGTTTGCTATGTGTGTATACAAAATCTGAAACATGCATTCTAGTTTATGAAAGCATCTGCATTGTTCACTGTCCACAATTGAAACCGTGAAGGAGAAGAAACACATTTAATGATCAGTTTGCTTGAGACAAGGAAAGCTGCTCAAGCTGTGATCACAGTTGTGTAATGTCCTCAGTGTCCCTGAAAGAAGCACCCTGGTGATGTCATCAGGGTTATCTCAGGTTTGGCTTTAGACTTCACATTCTTTAAAAGAAAGCCTGTACCATGAAGTTAAGATGTGGAGTGTGAAAGATGTGGGCCAGCCAGGGAGGGACGAGTTGTTGAAACGTCTCCGTGTAGACCATCAGATCGGCACCGCCATGTGACAGTTTGGGGACATTTCTGTTGCAACAGTTAAAAGATGGTGTTGAGTTGTGTTATGGGAATTGTAGAATGCAGTGATTTCTGAACATTAACCAAACTTGGAACTAAAAGTCAGGATATCTCGTCCTTTGCTGCTTAGATTTTGAGCATTTATGTAATGTAATAAAAGTGTAAATCCAAACAGATGTCGGAGGCGTCAAAGGTTTGAGCTGCACAAACAGATCTCGTTTGTATGGTTTGTTGACCCACAATGTGTTCAGAAAGGCAGAAGCTTTTACAAATGATGACAATCAAACTTTATACAGATGGGGCAGATGCAGTTTTATTGAGATCTGTGGAAAACAGTGGATATTTTCCGACTGTCACGCTGTCTCTGTTTCACAGGAAAAGCACAGAACAGACAAAGTTTTGACAAGAATGGGGGGAAAAAACTTGTGAGAGATCTTCAGCCTGCCAATCACAATGTGGAGGGGGTTGATCTTGGATTGTCGTTTTTTTTCCCTTAAAAGTCAGAAGAGTGAACCAAATCAGTCCGCCAGTAGCATTTGGTGAAACGTCAGGGGAACATTGAGATACATGAGATAAGAATCATGAGTATCTGTAGAGAATTGTGTCTCAATCCACTGAACAGATGTTGCAATATTTCACAGGTTGAGTGAAAAGTTTGACCTGCTGGTGGTTCGAGATGAAAAGTTGAGGAATCTCAAAGTCAACGGGCCTCACACTCTGGAAAAAAATGCGTGTCTGTACAGTTTCATGGCTGTCCATCCCATAGTTGTGGCGATACATCAGTCTAAGATAACCAGACTGCTGATGTTATATCAGAGTCTCCAGACATTTTTTTTACAATGATAATAGATATTGAGAATGAACTTTTTTTCTTTTTTTTTTTTTAAGCACTGTGTGAGAAAAAAGGTTTCCGGGCAGCAGTGGGATTTGTGTTGCAGAATCACAGCTGGTAGAAAGGCCACTGCATCCGTCTCTCTTAATACATCCATGATCAGAACAGCTGTTTCCGCAGCAGCTTTAAATCTGCGTTTGTGGTTGGCATATTACAATGAACCTCCTCAGAGTAACCGGGCTGATCGTGTCCACTGAACAGGGTGCTTTGAGTTCAGTGTGGAGGTCCAGAGGAATCCAACGTGTTTAAGTCAGATTGTCCAACTTTGTATCTCGTGGTCACTTTGATGTTTTGTCTTGTTTCTTTGCGAGCGTTTATCTGCGTTTGCTGAGCGCTGACCGACCCTTGTACCTCTTATTATCGGCAGCTTGTAATCTTGTGAAAGAAGCTATTAAAGGTCACCTTCTGCTCGCTGCCACGATCATTACTGTTCCTCATCAGCTGCATTTCTAAATTGTACAAAATGCTCCTGATGAACTCTTACCGCTGAGAACATGTTATTAACTGTCATCTGGTGAATTGACCTGACTACTTCTTCACCTCCAAATTTTCTTTGTCGTGCTCTATCAGATTACTGTAGGAGGCGTTTCCCTTTTCGTAGCCGAAAAGTTCTGCACCTGACCCGCCACGAGTCGATCTTTCTGAAGGAGAAACACACCGGCGCAGATTATTTTGTTTTTCTTCTTCCAGCAGTATGCTTTGATGCGTGAACTGTGTGTCTTTTCTGTAGCTCGTACTGTCAGAGTCCGCGGCATTTAAAGGCAGACTGCTGTGGGCTTTGTGAATATGAGATAAAAGCTCTCTGTGTGTATGTGTACAGAAGACAAAGCAGTATCTTTCCCACATCGTCTGCCTGGCTGCTCGGCGGTACAGATCAGGTGATAAGGCGAACGGCAGTCACGGATGCAGTCATGACAGTTAAGTCATCCGAGCGTCATGGGACAGGTCTGAGTGTCCGAGCATGTTCCTCTTGCTCAGCTGTGTCCATTAACACTGTGTTTCTGAACACTTAGTAATGTGGTTATTCTCCTCTTTCCTGACTTTCCTTAATCAAAAATGTTAGTGTAAATGAGAAACCTGCTATTCTGCTCCCGTGTCAACCATTTAATGGTTTATTTAATTCCATTTTTTTTATCAAGTCTGCAAAAAAATGTGTGAAATAACTAATGCAGTAACTAATGACTTTTTACAATCCATTTCATAATTTATTTGCTAGGCACACTTTCTTTTTTACTGAATTATCATTTTGAATTTAACCTCAGAAACATGCTGATGTCTTCCAATGGCTCTCAGAGACTCAGAGCAGCACTATGTGGGGAAGTCGAGAGGTTTAACTTCACCTAAGCGTCTCCTCGTGAAGGAGTGACAAGCTGGACACAATAGTTCAGCCGCCTAAGAGTACTTAAACTAAATGGAGGTAAAGGTGATCATAGTTAGAGTTAGATATCCAGCTGAATCGCTGGCATGAGCTGCTCAGGAAAAGGTGCATGGAAACACGGGAAGTTCACAGGAAACAGACTCGTGCAGCAGTAACAGGAGGAAATGACTGCCTGATTGGTGTGAATTTGAGCCTGTATGTGTGAACATCGGGTGAGAACAGATCTATGTATTTATAGTACAACACTACTACTGTTTCTGGAGCTTTGTTAGCTCCAGCTCCACGTTGCAAAGTTGTACCAGAACTCCGACCAAGTTAAAGGAAATGACCTGATGTCCTGACTTGAAACACTGTTAGGCCCACCGAACAGCACAGGAGCAGTAAGTCTGTTCCTCTTTATGCCGTCCATATCTGAGTATTACTTTTATTTAGGGATCAATTTCAGGTTTAACAGCATTACATCCATGGCAATCAAACTATTATTGAAGCAGTATCATAAACATTGGTTTCTCCATCTGCCATCAACGGCAGCAAGAAAATGCAGCTAATAAACCTGCTGATATAAAGCCGGGTGCTGCAGCAGGTGTTGCACTATAAATGCTTTCTGTTTGGTTTGATTTTCTGCCACAGCTGGATTACCCAGCGACGTTGATGCTCAGCAGAACCTCGGCAGCCGTTGCCGGCGTTGTGCAAGCTTTGTTCAACTTTCTTCAGCCACATTCCTGCTGCCAGCGATTCAAACTCCCAAGTTTCCAGAACGAAAAACCTTTCTTCTCTCACTATTAGGCTACCGCCTCCCCGGCTTCTCTGTGTGACGACTTCGTTTCATTTTGACAGATCGTGGCGCAATAGATGTTTCCTATAGTTCAGAGAGCTTCAGAGGAAGGGTTTGAACTGAGGCAGTCGGCCTCGTTTTCAAGTCTTAAAGCTCTTTTCAGCAATCAGACTGCAGCCACACCAGCACTTCTGAACAGCTGTTTGAAGACTGACGCGCTGTCTCTGGAAGAAATTGCAGCATTTTTTGCTCCGCTAGACCGTGGCCTTCCTTACCGAGCTACTCGCAAGAACAGCAGGTGATGTCACTGTTAGCTTTTATTAGGCTTTGATCATTTCAGACACACATATAGTACACCCCCCCCCCCCCCCACCTGTCTACATCTTGGATCATAATCAGGGGAAATTTCCTGTTTTTCCCTTCGTCTTGTAAAATATTTTCATTGGCGTTGATTGGGGTTGTAAAACGATGCGTGAAAAGACAAGCTGTGTGGGCGAGGAGAAGGTAAATGAAATGAGCTATAAATGCTGGGATTTTTTCCAAGCTCAGGGAACGGCTGAGGAGCTAGCTGATGCAATGTAGGAGCAGTCCACTTTAACAGTCAATATAAACACAGCTTCCACTCAGCTGCTGCTTTGTTGAATATAATGGATGAAATTTGGATGACATTTTTTGCAGAGTTGCACCAGATAACAGCACCTGTAGTTCTCTGACTGTTTGCATTATTGTAATGAGTGATGCTCTAAGCATCAGTTAAGTGATGACAACATGAACAGAATGGTATATTTAAAAAAATGCAAGTTTATTTTTCATAATCTCTCCTTCTCAGCTGAACAAGAATTAGTCATTACTCACTGCCACTTCCAGACATTGAGTCATGGAGGCGGTCACTTTAAACAAAATGCTTTACACTTTTTACAATTATGCATTTCATATTTGTTATTGGAAAAGATCATGTATTGTCTGAACGTCATGATTGCACCTTTTGTTTCTTGCATTTTGTTGGTGGAACGATCTATTTATTTATCGTTTTTGGGATATGATTTGAAGGACAGGCAAAGAGGACTGCCTCATGTTACTTATAAACAAGTACAGATGACTATGCAATGGGAAAAATAAGAGAAACAGCTTGCAATAGACCTGCAGTAAGTACTTGACGGAAGTTCTGTCAAGTCTGTCAGTGTCCATTTTTGATGCGTTGTTGAAGCTGTAGTCTGCATTTCTAATCCAGTACACACTTTAATGTCAGATTCAGTGAATATCTCTTCATGGTCCTCTCCTGGCCTGGACTGAGCCGCCAGCCAGTTCTTGTTGTCGGGTCGTCAAATACAGACGCTTTGAATCAACTGGTGCTTCACATGACAACACAGATGCCGTGTTGGAAGGTATTGGAAGGTATTTGTTCAGCCGTTGAGGTCTAACATCAACAAGCTCTCTCCAGGATTGCAAACCACACCTTTTAGTCAAACATGGTACGACCTGTCAGCCATTTCCTTTTCACATGTCATTCATTCATAGTGTTAGCCAATGATGCTCGAGTGATGCAGCGGCCCATTTGCCGTCTTTTATAGTTCCATAAACTGTCAGATTTTACATTTAGGACTCATTTAAATGATGGGATTCAGCCTTCTAGGAAATGTGACACACACTGCTAATTGGTGAGTCACTTGTGTTGCTGCTTGCAGAGAGGTGATTTGCCGTAGATGCTTTTAACCATACTGGTGTGTGATGTGAATTTAAGCTCATGGTGAACATGTCACGCTGAGGGGAAAAATAAGCAAATCCTCAGCTGCTGTAAAAATTCCACCGTGCTTCCACTGAAGAGAGTCAATATGTCAGCCATGTCAATAAGTTTTTAATTGTCCTGACAGCAGTTCAGCTTTCTTAAATAGTCAAAGAGAAAATCATCAAAAGATTAGATTTCAATGGCGTGAATGGAGCCCATTCATATCAAAGTCTTTTTCCTTTGGGTAAAGGGTCAAAGCGGGTCATTTAGATTTTCTTTTTTTTCTTTGATGTTGCAGTTTTCTCAATCTGTTCGTTTTTTGAGCTGTAGAGTTACCGTATCTCATTATTACTGAGCACAAGTCTTTGAAAAGTGATGCCAGTGCCCTTCTTGGACAAACCAAATTTTTGGAGTTAATGACACAGGAACCTGTGTAACCTCTCAAATATCCAGGATTCTTCTCCAAACCGGCTGTAAACTACAAAGACTGCCCTGCAGGTATAGTGGCCTTGCTAACTGACAGCAATACAATGACAATTTATCCAAATTAAGAAACTACTATTTTAATTTATCCATAGTGATAAATATCCGTGCACAGAGTTTCAGAGATCCATGTGCCCAAGTCTTTAAGTATCAGCCTTTAAATCTTCTGTTCCACTTCAACTCAGTGGAGGTCAACAGGATTTCATTGGTGCAACTCAAAACATGAATAATTACATTCATAATAATAATAAATCTTTGGATTATCCACACAAGCAGAGTGATTTGATTAGTCTGTGGCAAATTTTTGGGGTTAATCGCTAAGCCTGTAAAATGAAAATGGGACAAGTGGTGATTGCCAGTAATGACTGCCCAAGGTGACTTTTTCCAGTTGCTTATTTTGTCTCAAATTCTGTTAAAAAAAGAGAATAAACCAATGGTATTCAGTGCATTCACTTAATGAAACCTGTGAGATGTGGTTCAGAGCTACAATAGTCTAGTAAATTGACCATTGATTAGTTATAGGTTCAACATCTAAGCACCACAAATAAAAATTCTCTTACCTCCACTGAATACTGTGAGCAGCATAAATGTGAAAAAAGAGATACCAAGGCTGGACAAATAAAAACCTGTGCAGAGATAAATTTCACTAAAGGTAAGTGAATGGACCTTGTTAAGCGATACCGTTCTTTCTTTTAATTTAATCTTGAATCTGACAAATCGTTCCAGCTTGTGTTGCTTGGTCTCTTTGCTGCTCAGGTGAACTGGTGCTTGACATCGCTCTCTGGCATTGACGTGAGGCAGCGGGCTGAAGCAAGCCTGTAGGTTTTACAGCGCGTTCCTCCATTGTGGAGCGAATCCTGAATAGCGCCCTTTCTAACGGTTCTCAAAGCGCCGCCTCGGCCCACTTTGTTTCCCATTATGCTCTCATATTGGACTGTTGTCAGCTGAACCCCGAGCTATCATCCCGAGGCCCGATTGTCCCCTCACTGATAAATGTTGATAATTGCCTTCCAGTGGAGCCGTAAAAGCTCTCCCCCACTGAGCTCATCGATTCGCTCTTCCTAACCAGTGGTGGGAAGGAGCAACTCGCCCCGAGCTCTCCGGCTTGCCACGGTACGGTAAAGCCTGGCGCAGCAGGACGAAGCAGCCGTAGGGGGATGTATGGAGAGACGCTAGCAGGATTAGGGCCGCTGAGACAACTGATTTGCTGATCATTATGTAAGCCACATCTGTCCTCTGTCCCCTCGGTGGCACCCGGCCTCCCACGCTGAACGCAGCCAAACCCGGCAGCAACACGATGAGACAAGACTCAGAGAGGGAGGCGAGGGAGAGGGGGAAGTGAACACACTCTTGGCCGTTAGTCGCAAAAACTCAGAGCAGATGATGGGGTAACGGGGGAAAATGCTTTTCATAAAATGAGAGAGTGGGTGACCAGCCGTGTGTTTTTCAATTTCAGTACAAAAGCCTACAGACAGACACAGTAAATCACATTTTCCGAGGACGATAAGCTTGCAAGACAATGATGTTCTGCATTGATCGGCCTCTCTTTATTTGTTGTTTTGATGAATTGCTCGGCTTGTGAATTGACATAAACGAGTCAAAAATGCTCATCACGGTTTCCAAGAGTCGAAAGTGACGCCAACAGCTGAAGAAAACTCAATTTACAGCAAAATAAAACATAGCGAAGCAGCACACCATCGCATCTGAAAAGCTGCGACCGTGAAATGTGTGGTAATTTAGCTTGATAAATGACTTAAGCGATTAATAGATTGTCAAGTGCCTGCAAACAATATCAAAGGCGCTGTAACTCTTTATGATCTGCTTCCTATCTGACTATTTCCATTTCAACACATTCTACGCTTCATGGTGTTTTTTATCGCCGTCCTTTTATTTCCTGACTGTCTGGAGTGGTCCTCCTGAGCTTATTCCCTTTGTGTTTACCCCTTGACATGGAGATTCAAACGTGTGAAGAGGTGGAGGGGAACATTTTTCCTTATAATTATCTCCCAGTGTAGAAGTTTGCCTCTCGTCTCTCTTGACCTCTTCACAAAGGCAGTGATGTGCGACAGTGCACCTGGAAGAATTACTCTACGTGTTCAAGGACGCTGCAGCGGGGCAGATTGTTTCTGTCGCCGTACCTTGACCCCACGTAGGCCTGAAGGACGGTCCTCTGCTCTGCATCAGATCCAAGGACCGCGGGACGATATGAGAGGTCTGGTGTCGAGCTGGGATGGGACGGAGGCTGCTCTTTGAGCTGGCAGCACCACAACTCAGCGGTTAATGGCCACCGTGCAGTACTTCCCTGCTTCCTCTCCCTCAGACATGATAATAAGGAGCTTATTTGAACAGCACTTTGCTCAGATGGGTTTGGACGGGAGCCAGTGGAAGCCGCGATCATGGCAGCGGCAACACAGCTGTAAATTACCACTGAAGCCCCTTTTACACATCCATCACACCATGTCTGCTGTTAAAATTCAGTTTGTAACTTAAAAGGCATGCTCTAATCGCTCATGCATAATGTGGCCTGTTGAGATACCTTCAGCAGGTTAACATATGCTCTGTTTTACACATCTGTCAGAGTACCATATTTGGAACTGTATTCTTCTTTTCTGACATGTAGGGAATTACTGTTTCCTTTAGATTGATGCCCAGATTTATATACGTTTTGTATATTTCGGTGTTCATAAAGTCTTTGTGTGCTGAGGATCTGGCAGAAAAATTTTGTGCTGCCATACAGTCTCATAAATCTTTCAAAACATTTAATCGAGCGCTCTGCCTTTGTTTTGCAGTAGACTGGCGTAGGTATCACAAGGGCTTGTTGTTGGCGTTGATGGCAGCTGAGGTAAACACTGACTCACCGTTTTCCTGCAGAATAAACAACCAGCAAGGGGTGAAAATGTTCACACAACATGAAAGTCTAAAAGTTTCCAGTGTTTTTTTTTTCCTTCTTTTTATTCTATGTCATGCATCCAAGAATTAAGCACAGTTTTGTGCCTGCAGAAGGCAGAGAAGCTGCCATCTGTCATGGCCTTTGTCCAGTCCTCTGCCTGGTATCTCTGGTTGCAGCAAAGCTGTGGATAATGACTCCTGTTGGGAGATGAGACGCTGTGTGGCAGCCCTGCTGGGCTCCTCTTCCAGGGAGGTCTCAGTGCCTCAATCTCCTCCCGGAGATCCTCAACTTCAGAGAGCAGAGTGCTGAGAAAGAGCAGTGGAGCTGGAGCCCAGGGGACGGGCAGATTTGGAATAGATGTATAGTCAAAACTGGCTTTTCTATAACTCGGTTTTCCTTTGAGAAAAATACAGCACCAAACAACAGAATGAGTTCAGCACTGTATTTGCTGCCAGTAACTGGGTGTTTTTTCTTCTTATTTTTTCTTTAGCAGTGTCAAATGTTTTGGGTTTTTTTCTTGTATTTATTTTCCCTTTTTGTCTCCTTTGCCCTTTCCCTGTGATATTTCTGCTTATTTTATTCTCCATTGTCTGAATCAGAACACCTTCAGGATGATATTTGCCTCCTATTTATCTTCCTTTGCCTGCTTCAATTGGACTCAAAGAAAAATCAAAACTGTGACCCCCAAAGATGACCATTTGGCAGAAAACCAATTTGCAGGCGATGATATGATTCAGCGTAGTTTTACAGTTGGATCAACAGCTCGTTGGATGTGTAACTTGTACAGTGGTGGAGGTGTAGGTTGGTGGTGAGTACCGTGGTACAGTGTACTATTTTTAGGAAGCGAGGAATGGTAGCTTATGTTTCTGTGTGATGAGCCAGGACAGCCAGGCCAAATTGACTCGTCTGTGAAGTGGTTGAGGAGAGGAAGAGGTGGAGGAGGAGCAGAAGGGTGAGATGGAAAAGGAAAGACAGGTAATTGTGTCTCTCGGGGTGGAGGTGGATCTGTCTGTGATCTGACAGAACAGGAAGGGGAAGAAAAAGACGAACAGGAAAGCTTCCTCTCCTCTCTCGGAGCTTCTGTCGAGTCTCAGCAGGAGAGGCAACAGAAAAGGGAAGTATTGACCCAAGGTGGTCCTCCTCAGAGAGCCAATGGGTAGCTCTGTTCTTATCAGACACACTGCTGGTAATAACAGCCCTTTCACTGCGCCAAAGGCAGTCCAAAGTTCCAGCACAAAGTCGAAAGTAGTTCGCCTTCATTTTGTTTGCCATGTATGAAAATGCAGCGCTCCAGGAAAGTGTCACGTGGACTTTTCCCACGATGGAAACTCTTCCATGAAATCCCAAGATCTGATTACACTTTAGTATTCTTCCCTGACTTTTGAGTGCAGGAAAGTTCCAGTTGAGGTAGTGCGTCCTGATGGCCGAGTTAGCAGCAGGGCAGTATTGAACGTCACTGAATCGATGCATCATCTTGTGTACAACATTCATTAAGACTTAGTGAGCACTGGTTGTCACTAGAATCAATAATAGGCCCGGGGAAAGGGAATTAGTCTGTAACGTTTCGGTGTGATTATGCACCAAAGCAGGCAGATAATCAGAAAACATTCCTTAGATAGTTGCTAATTTGAAGACGCGATTCTAACCTTTCAGGCTGCTCTGTCTCTCCTTGTCACTTTTTAATCAGTCTGATTTATATAGTCTTAAAGGTAGGTCCACAGTATTTCTGCTCTGTCTTTAAACAAGTCAGGTGGCATTTGAAACAGCATTAGCTTGCTTTAATCAGCCTTGCTGGATGTGCTTCCGATGCAAGTGTTGAGAAGGAAAAATGAACAGTCTTCTTTCAGTGCAAAAATGTAATCCAAAGATTAAGCTAGACTGCTGACAACTCATATTAAAATCAGATAAACTTTGGAATATATTTTTTCATTATGGATTTTTTTCACCCATCATGTCCATCTGATGTAGTGAAGGGATCACGCCAACATGAACAGAAAGAACAAGTGTAGGCAAAATCTGTACCTGTGTGTGTGGGTGTGTATGTGGGTGGGTGTGGGTGTTGTTATAAGACAGACTTGGAAAGATGTGAATCACTTCTGGAAATGATCACTTTTAAGTGCTAAAAGATTCCTTACCCATTTCCAAAATGTCAAGATCTTACTTTGTCCTTTGTCTTTTCTTTTTCCAGCATTTATTGCAGGAGTGCAATGGAAAAAAGGATGCTGTAAATTAGGCCTTCAGGCAGTGCTGTTTTCCATCTATAACCTAAAATCAATTGCATCACAAATTGTACGCTGCCTGAGGGGATGTTCTGTCTGAAAGGCTCAACACGTGGTGTTAAAAATAATCTGCAAAATTAAATCCTCTCTATTAAAAAAGTTTTAGCAGTCGTTTAACAAGCAGATTTCGTTTTGTTTTTGAGAAAAGACTGATTACAAAATTAAAAAAGTAATATGTATGTTTTATAGTTCAACAACAGAATAACCTGGTGACTTCTGTATAACAGATACATAATAGATGCAGGTGTCCACTTCACTCCTCAGGGCTTCATTCAAGCCTAAGTGCAGAAAGTGTCAGGCAGCTCGCAGGAAAATGAATTTATAAACACAAGAAGAATCTTTTGTATTACTCTTCAGAGCTCTTATTTTTCTCTTTCCCTTCACCAGCACCTTTTAAGGTGATCATTCATTGGTGACAGCAATATTACCGGAGCACTGTACCTCCTGAAATGAAAGACCACTCTGAAAACACCCTGACAGACATTTAGTATTTGCACCTGATTTCTGCCTTGGTGAGCAGCACGACCATGGTACGGTGGCCATGAAAACAACTAAAGCAGAGCCAGGGATGATATTTTGTTCATCTGAATAAACAGGCAGGCCATGTAATGATGTTGATTTTAAAAAATCGTAACTTTAATGAGTAGGCCTCTGTGAATAGAGCCACCGTCCTTGACATAGAGGACAGCGGGTTTGGATGATGAAAGGACTACACGGAGAGACTCAGACAGAGAAGGGGTGACGTGGTCAGAAAAATTAAAGCTGACAGTACATCTGTACCTGTGAACTACCAAATTATACGACCTTTAAGATACTCTTTGGCTCTGGCAAGTTGGTGCTGTTTTACTGTGTAATGTCTCACAGCAGATGCTGAAAGCCTAATGCCACAGCAGCAGAACCAATCCCGCCCTATCTGACCGAGTAGCAAACATAATCTGCTGTTGGGCAGATTAACGGACGACCACAGCAGCATGGAAATGAGGTTAGGCAACCAGCGTTTCAGAGAGGCTCTTCATAATCTGCAAATCCCTCCATTGAGGTCAATGGGAGAAAAACTGATGGAGCAATGACTCGACTTCGATTTCAGTGCCACCCATAATGTTGTAACTCAGGTGTTGCCCATATTCGAGACCGACTATGTTGTAATTACTCGGGATGATATCCAATTCCATCTGCCACACTGTTATTTTTGCTTTTACTTGAATTTAAAGAACTAAATTTGCTTTGAGGCCCTGACTATAACATAATCCCCTCATCCATGGGTCACTTGATGTTGTTGTATTCTTGAAGTAAAGAAATTTCGTGTCACATTTTAGCTGACATTAAGGTTGTCATTGGTCACTGGTATGTTTAATTACATCACACAATGACCACAGACTATACTTGTTTGACAGGTTAGTTCATAAAACCATTGCACATCTCACAATGTTATTGCACAAGTTATTTGGCTACAACTTTAGTCCTTTTAGCTAAACTGGCACCGTTAAAAGTGTTCATAGTTAGGCATTAGCACTTTGAAGTGTACTGTCAGATGTAGATTCAACTATCCCTGGATTACTTTGATACTGAAGAAAATTTAAAATGTGGTGATCATCCAGCAAGTTCTGGAGAAATATGTGGTCGTCTCTTTTTTAATCACATTTATTGATTCAGAGATGATGACATCTGCGGGAGGTGTAAGTACCACCGAATGTGTAACTATATGTATCATCATGTCTGTGTGTTCAGATTGGGTTGAGGTATGATTCAGTTATGAAGGAGTAAAAATTTGGATGCAGATCCTCCTTTCACCTCGCGCTGTATCTTCGCCTCACGTCTCCCAGTGTCACGTCCATTTCTCCTGCAGAACAGAACGCCTGATTGTCACATTGCTAACTCACTTCATATACTCAGACCTCCTGGACAAGCCGCTGCAGGATGTAAATAACAGAGGCCGGTGTGGATTTACTCTTCATCAGTACACGTCTCACATTATGATGAATACCAACCTGTGACAGTTGATACGTGTACCATTAGCAGGCTGCAACGAGGGTATTTATTACTCCGTTGGCAGCTGCCTGGTGTGTACACCTGGGAAAATTAAGTTTTACGAGGTGCAGAGGGGCTGCCTACATGCACCATCAGTTGCGGTTTCTGCACAGCTAAAGGCTTCAGTATCCCAGAGTAGTCAGAAGTGCTTGTCAGATGGTCGAATAGCTTCAGAACGTCCCTCCCCCTCGCGCCTTTCCTGACGTTGGATCAAGGGGGGCTTTGTCTGGCCAATTTTGCAACTTTCAGATATATTATTGACATTCACACCCATTTCAGGCTGTGATTTGTCAGCTGTGTGGAGGCGAGAACGGAGCCACAGTTTGAACTTCTGTCTCTCGCTCTCTATTTTCAACATTGACAGTTATTTCTCTCAATTTATTAATGTGCTCTAGTGTGAGTGTCTTTCAGGAAAGACTGAAAATGTTCCCTTTTATCGCCAACAATACCACATCATGTTTTTGCATATGGCCCTTCAGAGTGAGTATAAGTACATTGTATTTCAGACATTCTTTGACAGCACAGAGTATGACCAAACACTTATTAAGTATACCATGAGCTGAAGAGTAGAAAGAATAGCTATTGTGAACGCTTTGTCAGATTTAGGGAAGAGGTGCAGATTTACCTGAGCAGGATGTGTCCCTTGAAGCCACAGCCCCCAAATTTAGACACAGCTGGTGTCTCATTTTGGGGAGATTAGGCGACGTGCACACGTCTGCCTTTTTGTCTTATGCAAATACACTCAGACATTTGTTAACTTATACTCTCAGTCTGTCTTTCGTGAATCCGTGTGCAAACACTGACTGACATGTGGCCTTTTGTCATCAGTTAAATAGACCGCTAAAAGGCTACATTAAATTTAATGAGGGATCACGCTGCCAGGTGACACGAGTTACATCCCTGTCCCCTCCGCTCCCCTCGCATCTTTGCCTCGCTTGCTTTTATACATTTAGTGGGATGTGCGGTAAGCTTAAAAGACACATTTCTGTTTAGTCTCCTATTTTGAGGCCTGTCAGTTAATGAGAGCATGTTGGCGGGAGACAGCCCAGCCTTTGTGGATCGTGGTGTTGCTCCTCCAATGTCCTATCAGTGTGCTTGTGCTGTGTCTTGAATATTAATAGAGCGGAAAAGTGCCCAGAGTGGAATGAGTTTGTGGCAGCATGGAGCCTCAGCTTTCTGATGATGGTGATTAGCAGAGTGGAGGAAGGCAACACTCTGCTGTGTAGTACAGCAGAGAAACAGATGACTGTGTTTGGTACTGCTTTATTTCCAGCTCAGTCTCAATGGCTCATCTGGGCTGGCGTGTGCGAGTTGGCTATGAATGTGCATTCATATGAGCTGACGGACATGGATCTGGGTTTGTCTTTTGAGTACCTTTTGCACGGCGTTTACTGCATTGTACTTTCATTTAACAGATTTAAACTTACACTGTGGAGTCTATGTTATAAACAAAAATATTCTACTTCTCTTACATAATTTGTCATACACATTGTGTATGTCTAAAGATAAATGAGAGCTCACATATATATTTTTTCTCATTAAGTCTTGCACTTCCTTTAATAAAGGCCAGTCTGAGTTGTACACTCTGAGGCCACTTTATTTGGTACACCTATGTAATTCCATTACTACGGCTCTGCTATTAATTCTAGCAAATTATGTCAGTGACTTGGTCTAACAGTTAAATGTGCTGTCATACTGGATTGCTTTATACTGGATTGTGTTTTTACCATTTTTAGTTTAGCAGAATAATAGAAATCCTCCTGAATATAGTGTAGTTCAGTACACCAGAACCACTAATGTGACATCAATGTGCCTCAATACCCAAAAGTACCTTGGGTCTACTTGTTTTGGTGTTTTAGTTAACTTAGTAGTCAGACTTTACTTTTCATCTAGTGCTATCAGCAAGTCAAATTTTGTCCAATTTTTGATGTTTTGACCGAATAGCTGCAAAACTAATGACATTCCCATCAGCCTCGTCTAAATAAAGGCAGCACTCACCAGTTAGCTGAGTTTGTTTGGAGCTTTTAGTGCAGTCTTTCAGCCGAAGAACGGCCGCTATTTGTGCGAGTCAAGTCAAGTGCCTGTTAAGGATGAGTGTGTTGTGAATTTTAGGCTTTCCATCGCAGAGTCTTTTTTTATTTGTCTTACCACACTTTCATTACTTGCATGTCATTGCGTCCCCCCCATCTGTTCCTCAAAATTATTCCATCTTTCTGCTCATCATTCTACAGTCTTTCTCAATTACTTGCTGTAGTTTCGGCACCCGCCCACGTTCTGCTTCCATAAAACTAAGCATGTGCACACATTAGCTGAAAAGTTTTCCTCTCTCCTTGTCTTGTTTTTCAAGGTCTTGTTGAGCAGCAAGAAAAGCCCCAGAGGAATATCATGGCGACGTGCGCTGAAATTTTAATCAGGAGGAAATGGGGCGGCACAATCTCGCGTCTTTTTAGTATAAATTTGCACAGATGGACTTTTGCTGCTTGTCAGGTCCTTGTGTGACACACTGAGGGCGCTTGCCTGTGACGGAGCGAGAGAAAGGAGAAGAAGAGTGGTAGAGGAGGTGAGAGAGAGGTGAGGATTAGGGAGAGAAGTAAAGAAAAGAGGAAGAAGAGTAGGGAGAGCTGAACGGATTTCTATTGTGGGCTCCTGTACTCTCCCTTTGTGTGTGAGCAGTCGCCAGTCAGGGGATGGAAGAACAGGTTATGCATCATGTTCATCACACAAACGGGGTGAAACACATTCAAGGCTTTCTGTGTGTCATGTTGGAACTGCAGTTGTATACCACACAGAAACAATGCAGAAGTAAATAAGCTCTGAATTTAAGATTAAATTTAAATTAATTTATTTCTCTCTAAACTGGGGTTGTGAAATATGTGAAATAATGAATTAATGCATTTTTCCATTGATTCGTTCGATCAAATCCTGATTTTTTTATTAAAACATTAAAGTCAAGGCCGTCTGTTTTTATACTGTACTGCCATTTATAGATTATAAATGGAAATTTCCGTAACACGTGGAAGAGAGGAGTGCAGTGCGGTTAAAAAGATTGTGGTTACAATAATGTCAACGTGCCCTTAGATACATTGTTAATAGCTTTGTATCATTAAAATAAGTACTGAAGATCTTCAGGGAAATATTAGATGGTGTTTTTTTGCAGCTGGCTAGACGGGTGTGTCACCTTGTTTAATTGACAGTCGTTGGCCGGCTGCCACAGGAAACACCAGACCAATAAAAAAAAAAAAAAAAACTTGGTCTGTAGCTACATGTCGTGGGGCAGACAGTGTGTTGTAAACAGCAATTTTGAGAATTAAGGAGTGCATCAACGTCCGTGTGGATTGAAGCCAAGTGACTTGTGCAGGTATTTTCACATGCTGTGAAATGTGCTTCTGATGAGAAGCCAATTACATAGATCCAACTCAGCCAGCTGAGGTTTTCTGTGCACCTTTTCCTTGGCGAGTGTTGGCCTGGTTGCCTGTTTAGCAAGCTAAGATGCAGGGCAAGTAATATGTTCATGTTTATAAGTCAGATGTGTTATGTAGCTGCAGACTGGCTCAGTGTGATTGTCTGCTCCGCTTTCGACAATATGCTGATGATACTGCTTTATACAAGATTAGATTGACTGTATTAGTTTTTGTCTTTTCATAACTCTTCTTGTGGGACCTTTTTTGTCACCAAAGTGGACAGCAAGTATTTGTCCCCCCCAACATGCTCTATAATCTGACCTAAGAAAAAATGGTTTTTGAAACCTGGTCCTTAAAGTGACTAAAGTACAAGAGCACAAAGACACAAAAACATACCAAAACTCTGTGTGGATACACTGTACATGAGTTTGTTATTCAGTGTCATATTTCTCTAAGCCAGCAGTCTGATTAATAATTCACAGTATTTTATGCAGTCAGTGGTGCCATTTGTATTTAAAGTGTTTCACTAATTGCCTCCTCCCATCAGGCTAATTATTTCTCCATTGTGCTGTGATCCTGTAATTCACGATGCAGAGTCACTGAAAGTCGCTCAGTGTGTAGAATGAGTAAGTGGAAGGAGAAGCAGCCTCCGCCTTTGTATGCTGAGGTGCACTGTATCTGTCTGTATGTGTGTGGTTGTGTATTTAAGGCCTCCACGGAGATGTGCGTCATATCATTGTTATTCTCCTCACAGGGTCGTCGGGCATGAAATAGAAGAGCACACTTTCTGTGGATAAACTCTCAGCAGAACACTGTTAGTGAGAGGCTGATGCTCGGGAGAAATCTCCTCGCTGACACTGATACTGACAGAGTACCGGGAAAAAGAAAACTTGTTGTGTGTGCTGCACTGTTGTATAACTGTGTAACAGTTCTTAAAGGTACGCGCTGGTGCTTTTGCAAATTTTACCTCATTAACAACAACTTGCATAAATGTAAATCACAGGTGACTATTTCTCAGTGTTTGTTTGCTCAAGTTGAGTCTTCATTTGAGGTGGCTTAAACCGTATGTAGCTCTGGAGTGGGAAGTTTTTGTACATGATTATGCAAATAGACTTTATGAATTAACCAAAAGGAGAGGTTCTTTGCATATTTCAGAGTTTTTAAGTTATCTTTTTCGCAATGTCCAAATGTTCAATTTTAATTGTTTGAATACACTTTGAGGCTAACTTATAAACTTTTATTATTAACTTTTAATCTAATCTTTTATAACTTATTAACTTTTGGCTTATCTGGTTGTAATAGCAGAACTAATTTAAACATAAATTCTCTGATTTCTATCCAGCCCTTTGTATCCTCCAATAACCTCAGGGATCCTGCTGTTTTGCACTCTAAAATTACAGATACCCTGTCTAGACTTTGGGTTTTCATATAACAGATATATTACAACTGAGTGAGTTTCTGAATCGTCAGCTGGATCCCAACAAGTTTCAAGCATTTCTGAGTCAGCCATCATCGCTCCATGGAAATCGATCTAAAAACCTCATGGACAGTGATGGCCACTGACAGTGAGATTCAGATGTTTCATGGCAGCACTTATGACCACTCTCCTTTCTGTCTCTGTGTTTCTGCAGGGGGTTAACCGGGTGGGCAAGGACCCTCAGGTGGGACGCGATGGCGTGCGGAGGAAAGACTGGCACGACTACGATGCAATCAAAAGAGATTCCTCTCGTTCTGGTAGGTCCCAACTGCCTCACAGAAAATTCAGTCAAATATAGATGAGAACAGCATAACATATTCATCATGTACGCCATTATGCAAATATCCTGTACACGGCAGAAAGATCCACACACACACATGCACACTATCCTTTTCCTTCTCGGGATGTTATTGTTCTCCAGCACTGCAGCGGCGGCGTAAATCTGAGCTTTGAATGCACTTCTGCTGTCATAAATATGGTTTATATCTGCAACAATGATCAGCAACTCAGTTTTATTCTCTGTTCAGGGAAATCAGCCTCCATACAAACACTGTAAATTAGTCAAAATGAGTTGTTAAAGGCTTAAAAGTTATCTTCCACACTTGTCACCTTTTTGGAGAGAAAGTGGATAAGTTCTGCTCAAGGTAACATTTGTGTGTGTGAATAATGAGAGTTGTTTTTGTTCTGCAGGCGTCTACGGGTCTCTGCTTCTCCTGTAATAAATCTGCACAAGATGAATCTGTAAAAATATATTTCAGCCATTCGAGTTCTTGTTTTTTTTTTATTTCATCATGTTTCATCAGTGGGTTTCTTGCACAGAATTTCCAATCTTTAATTTATGCAGACCAGAGTCGTAAACAAATATGTTGTATTTAGTTATTTTTTTAACCCATTGCTATATTTCTTCTGTTCTGGTTTGATCTCAAACTGTCCTACTTCAGTTTTTGGGCTTTTGCTTTGTGATTTTTTTCTGATCTTTGTTTTTGTTGTTATATTTATCTAAAAGTTTGATCTAGACAGCTTTAAACGTCATCTGAAAGTGAAGTATGACTAACGTACAATGTGTTTTTTAAGAACTTCAATTCTCAGTTAAATTTTTGATTCACTGTTCCTTTGGTGAGGAGATTCAGTTGATGTGTCACCTGTAACTTTTATGATGAAACTGTTTTATTTTCCATTTGTCTGTTGCCTTTTTAAAAAAAAGAAGACCTGTACAAGCAGGTGCATTCACTCTAAAAAGCAAAACATCATTCAGGTGCACTACATAATTTGATTTAGTTTAATTTTACTCACTTGATTTCTTTTTCCTTTTCCCACCAAACAATTGAGATAATGTTTTGAAGCGTGTGTGTGTGTGGAGATACAGTGTGTAGGAAATGTCTTAATGGTTAAGTGTGTGTGTGTGTTATGCAGGTAACGGTGAACAGGGGAAGCCGTTCCCCCTGACAGACGCTGACCGGGTCGACCAGGCCTACAGGGAGAACGGCTTCAACATTTACGTCAGCGACCGGATCTCCCTCAACCGATCGGTCCCGGACATCCGCCATCCAAAGTGAGGCCTGCGTGTGTGTGTCTGTGTGTGTGTTTGCTTAGAGAAATCAAGGTAAAATCTCAGTGTGGCCAGTTTTAATTTAAGGTATGAAAGCACAGGGCGGCTTGTTAATTTTAACTCAATAGGTCATTTTCAGATAAAATATTTACTTCAAAATGTACTTTTAGAGGTCCTGACTTTCTAATTGCTTTATTAGATCATCCATATATTAATATAAGGTGTGTCATACATTTCATGATGCAGCCATGGCAACTGAAGATTAGAAATATAAATAGACCATCTTCAACTTCAGAAAACATCTGTATTGATGAGTTGTTGACCATTTTTCGCTGCACTTGATTTTTAATAAGAATGACATCATTTGATTTTATGACTTCATAAATAACAAAGAAGACTTACTGTGTGTGTGTGTGTGTGAGCCTCCTTTTATCTGTCATTTTTTATGGACTGTACAACGGTGACCAGATGAAAAACACTTCCTTTTAATATTTCCAGTAGTGCCTTGTAACCTCAGGCAAAACAGCTTTTTTTTCCCGCTTTCCTCCAGAAAAATAAATCTTCCGTATTTGTTCGAGCAGTTTCATCTGAATAGGAGCGGGAATGGGCCACAGAGGGCCAAGAGTCTGCAGGTTTTCATTCCAGCCAAAGACTGCAGCAGGTTATTTCACAGATTGGCACTCCATCAACCGGAGAGGAAAAATGAATCACCTGGTGCAGCCTTTGGTTGGATTGAAAACCGGCAGACTCCCGGCCCTTCGTGGCAGATGGTTGTTGTTCCACAAAAACAAGGTTGACTATTGGACGAGAGGCCGGCTTGAGCGCAGGGCTGACCTGGGAAATCTCTTTTTAAGGGAAGGAGACAGAAGCAGAGTCGAATAGCTGATTGAATTCACAGTTTTCTGGTGATTTTAAGAGACAGCTGTTTGGATTGTGATGCAAAAATATGGGCAGGCGTGTTTCAATTTATGTATTTTATGTTCCAGGCTCAAGGGCAAGTTTTTTTCATTTGCAAATTTGCCAGATTGAAAGCCTTTTTATAGTAGTGTTTAAAGGTGCAAAGTTTGACCTGATGCAGGCTTGACAGAGACTTTTTGAGAGTGAATTTCATTTTCTTTACCTGCTGAAATCCCAGGATAAAAAAAAATCAGACAGCAACATATAGACTTAACAAAGCAGCTAAAACAACTTTATCACAGCTGTGTCAAAATGCTCTTAACACATCTTTGAAGACATGTTAAAACATGCTCAGTTCGTGTTGTTTAATGGTCAGTGGTTTATTACGGCATGTTTGCTCTGAGGAAGGTTTGATGAGTGAGTACAAATCTTTGAATCAGTGATTTAGTACCTGAAACCACACAAACTGTGCGGCATCACTTGTTGTACTGGAGCTCACATCCTCCTCCTCCTTCCATTGTGAAGGGATGACAGTGGCCAGTAAAACAATCCTGCCCCGACACCAAACCCCTCTTATAGCATTGTTTACACCTTTATTCTCCATGCTGGGTCTGCCCCAACTCATTAGAACAAGCACTGTTTGGAACAATTGTTCCCAATTATCAGCCTGCCCAGTCTATTCACAGGAGAGACGCAGCTTTACACTGACAGAAGCTGATTACACACCACATAACACCTATGTACTTATAAACTGTGTTCTTGGCAGCAATTATCAGTGTCATTGATGTCCCCCTCTGTGCGCAAGGTGTGAAGAAGTGATGATAGATGTGTGCAGTCTGGCACAGGAGCAGCTTTTATTTTGCCTGCAGTGGGGCTGGGGTCATTTTTCCAAAGGGGGTGTTGCTTAGGAAGAATTGAAGTAAAGAGAAAAGAGAAATAATATAAGTCCGATTTTACCACATTGGTCACAATGGGACAAAAGTTGCAGCTCTGTTTATTGTACTCAACAATATGAAACATTTGGGTGGAATAAGTGACGTATGGATGATTTTGTTATGTGATGATAGCTCAAAGGTCATGATGTTTTTTAAATCCAAGGCTTCCTGGAAACCTGCCTGTTAGCAGATAAAACAGGACAGAATGAGCGGAAATGCAAAAAACAAGGAACATTTTGACTTCCTCAAAAAAGTGAAAGTTGTAGGAACTTTGAGCTGTACAACACCTTTACCTTGAAAGTCTGAGAAGATAACTCTGCCAGCCATGAAGCCACGTCTTTGTTTAAACTCAGCATTGTACCTCCTTTTTGAGCAGAGTGTTTATGAACAGACGCCGTAGAGATGCGATGAGCCATATGGACCCGTGGCTACAGTACACACTGCTGGGTTTCTTCCAGCTCTTCTCTGACTCATTAAAGAACAAAATACTGAAAATAAACACACCAGCAACACCATAAATACAGTCTGCTAAACAGCTTCAGACCCGCTGAACCCGATTCATCACAGATCGCCTCTCAGCGCTTTCCCTCCACCTGGCAGGAGCATTGTTTTGACCTCAGCATCATTTTCATGCAGGAAGCAGTAGTTTCAATGTTCTACCTCTCAAAATCTCCTCTGCTACAGACCTTTTCCCCTTTATATCTATAAATGGCTCGTATCTTGTGGTCTTATGAAGCATTAGTCTCCAAACATGTTTTTTTCCATACAGTTATTCAACCATCCTCCTTTAATATTATAACAAATAGATGGCAAGTTGAAATGGCTGTACCTTCTCAAAGCTGTCTAGGGAAAAGGTGGCATATTGTAAATGCTACAAAAACCAAATAGTGCAGTAATAAAAACCATCCACATTATAAGAGGCCAATAAGTACATTTACTTTTTTTATTGGTCATTTTGTTGTGTAACACTGTTGGATGTGTCCTATGCGACCATTACTGTTCTCTTTAATGATCTGATTGATGAGCCGACTCTCAGATTGCCAGAAAATCATTTACAGGTTATGTTTGAGCGCGATTTTGAATTGAAAGGTCTGGTCGGGCCGCCACACTGAACTTTTCTCATCAGGTTCTTCACAAAGAGACACGATACCAGGCCAGACGAGGGTGGTGGTGGTGGTGAAGTGGAGGGGTGGAGGTGAGCAGGTGTGTCTGTTTGACTGGTCAAAGTGACAGTGGAGCGACAGGCCTCTGACAGCCAGGTGCCACATCAGTCCTCAGCGGGGCCGGACCTCCTAACAGCAGTCATTCATTCATTTCAGTCTCACTCACTGCCTGAATGACATGATAGAGAGGCAGAGAGGGAGAGAGGGGGAGAGAGAAAGAGAGAGAGAGAGAGAGAGAGAGAGAGAGAGAGAGAGAGAGAGAAAGAGGGAGATGGAGGCAGCCAGACAGGCCTGAGAGACTCAGAGATAATTACTGTCTCTGCGGATTCCTCTCCGACTTCTCAGAGCGAGAGAAAGGGATGGCAGGGCAAGCCAGCAGGTGGTATGCTTCATTACATCTTATTAAAAGAGCAACACATTGTTCAGGTCGGGCTGGTGGAGAGCACTGCAGTACGCTGAAGAAAAGGGCAGCGGCACCGGGTACAGAAGATTTTCTAAACCCAGTGTTACTTATTCGGAGAAATATGAAAAATATGTACATAAAACGACATGGTTATGATTCAGCTATTTTGGCTTATTTCTGCGAAAACTTTATTTTGAAGGGAATTAAGTATTGGATAGTCCCTTTAGCTTTACTGACAAGCTTTACTGAACATAATACAGCTCAAACCAGACCAAAAACTTCTGCACAGAGTATCAGAAAACATAAAGAAAAGATAAAGTCTATTAAACGTCACTGTGACTTCACCAACTCCCTGCTCCACAGAAAGAGAGAGAGTGAGAGATGTTTACCACCTCTGTCATGTACTTATCTCAAGTTATGTCATCAGTGTCAAAGTACAGTTCAGTCTTGATGGTAACTGGGTCATGTGCTGATAAATAAGGAGAAATTATGAGCTGTTGGTGTTTATATCAGAAAGAATTCAGTCATTATTTATGTTTCACTGGATCAAAGTGTCCGACACACCAAACAACATTCCCCTCCACGAAGCCGCTGCTAGTTCAGGCTGACAATATTATTTTTAACAGGCTTGAGACATGCCGGTCTGCTCCCCTCTTTCATTTCTTGATTGGGTTTCCTGTGTTTGTGCAGCTGTAAGCAGAAGCTGTATGCGGAGAAGCTGCCCAACACCAGCATCATCATCCCGTTTCACAACGAGGGCTGGTCGTCGCTGCTGAGGACCGTTCACAGCGTGCTCAACCGCTCCCCTCCGCAGCTCATAGCCGAGGTCATCCTGGTGGACGACTTCAGCGACAAAGGTACAGAGGACACACACCCGGCTGCGTGCGTACACGCACATACACACAGATAATGGTAATTACTGAGACTCTTGTTGGACGGTGGCATTGTTTTCTTTACTTTCATGCCCAAACACACACACAGAGCTGTGTTAGTGACTGTTGCACAAGTAATAAGCTGCTCAGACACAAAAGCATAAGCCAGCTACTGCTGAAGCTCAAAGTGTGATCTCAGGATGTTCAAAAACACACACACACACACACACAAACACACACGAGTCAGTGTTTCAGGGACGTATCACACCAGCACAGTTGGTTATTAATTAACAAAACCCAGAGAGCAGCAATCACTGTTGAGCTCGCTGCTCTACTCGTGTGTGTGTGTAGGTAGGTGTGTGTGTGTGTGTGTGTGTGTGTGTGTGTGTGTGTGTGTGTGTGTGTGTGTGTGTGTGTGTGTGTGTGTG
>JBAJHX010000067.1:19568590-19593899 GCA_037176925.1 Amniataba percoides | reverse complement strand
GTGATGGATGTCTTAACACAACAGAGACAGAGATGGAGGATAGAAAATGCAGAATTTGAGTTTTACTGACCTTTTTCTTACAGTGATGGTTTATCGGTTAAAAAGTGCTTAAACCTCTTCAGGAGTCGGGGATATAAAAGCAGCTGGACCAGGGTTGATGATCTGTTTCATGGGGTTTCTCTGTGATGGCTGACAGAGCTTCAGCTGTGGAAACACAGTGACAGAAGACAGACAGCGAATGAAACATGGCCTTGACGCTGCGCCCTTTTTTTTTATTTTTTTTTTTTTATTGAACTGTCAGAAGTGACTTGACATTTTGAGCTGAAAGATTTACAGGCTGCATTTAGGCCAAGATTGATTTCAGTTGAAGGCAGCTCTGAAGAAAGACCGTAGAAAAGTGTGTGTGTGTGCGTGTGTGTGTGTGTGTGTGTGTGTAGCCTTCTTTTTGATTGATTAATGCCTTTGTTCAATTTTTGATTTGTCTTTTCTTTCTCTATCTTTATATTTTTTCCCAGTACGTTCCAGGCTATTTGCTGTTTTAGCAGAAGAAACTGGCCATTTTGCTGACGTCTTCCTCCCTCTTGAGATTTATTGCATCGTTGCAGCTTGAGAAAGTCTTAAAAATCAGTTCTGATATGAACCGTGGCACGTCTGTCATGTGCAGCACCAGCAACTCTCTTAATTTTAAAAGTTTGTGTGCGGTTTTACTCGCTGCCACTAAACTGAACAGCTTATTGGAGGACACAGTGTCTGTAATTTCCTCATAGGGGCATTATGAATTTTGTTTGGCAACATGTGGAGCATCATTGCAATTTTTTTATATATATATTTTTATATTTTTTGCCAAAAGGCTTTATGAGTGCACATGTTAGGAGGGGCTCATTTAATCCCTTTTTCATTCCTCACAGTTGGATTCTCTCTCTTTAGGGTAACATTCTGTCTAATGACTGCAGTAAAGATTAAAAAAAAAAGTCTGTGAGTGCAGAAAAGTGAGTGGAAAATATAAAGTTTATCTCAGTGTGGGTGAGAGTGCGTGATGATGTAGAGGCCTAAAGGGAGACGTTTCAGTCCGGAGCATGTGGCACCGGCAGATGTCTCGTTTGATGGCGACTGCTTAATGGTTTAGTTCTCTTTTTGATCTTCTTTGTTGGAGAGCGTGTTCATGAGGTTTCGAAATTTGCGGATGACTTTTTGAAGCGGCTCTCTTTCATGTCAGCAGGGCCTAATTTACCTTCACCATGATGATAAGAGAACCTCTCGTGCTCTTTTGGCGACACCATTTTTATGTTATTCTGATCATTTCCGATGACTGCTGTGTCTCTCTTTGTCTGCAGAGCACCTAAAGGTTGCGCTGGAGGAGTACATGGTGCGGCTGCCGAAGGTTCGCATCCTGAGGACCAAAAAGAGGGAGGGGCTGATCAGGACTCGCCTACTCGGAGCCGCCGCCGCCAAAGGGGAAGTCATCACCTTCCTGGACTCCCACTGCGAGGCCAACGTCAACTGGCTGCCTCCGCTGCTGGGTGAGAAACACACACACTCCTCAGCATCACACACCTTTCATTCCCCCCCGGCATGAACACAATCCTTATTCATACCTCGGCTGAAAAGTCCTGATAAAAACTGAACAAAGGTCCAGACACAAGAAGGTAAACCTCCCTCATAAATAGTTGTTGTGCCTTGCTGAGTGAAGGACACACTGTTCATGGAAAGTGTGAAAAGATATCCCTGCTGTCAGTTTTCTGAAGCTTTTTGTCAGTTTATATATGTTGGTGACAATAAATGGCCTGACATAGAAACAGCACGCACAATAACAACAACAAAAAGCAGTATCTTTCAGAGAGGGCTGCAGTGACAGAGAGCTGTTAGCAGCATCCTTTGTGCCAAACAGCACCCACTGCCACACATACAATCTCTCTTCAGTCATCCTCCATAAATCAAATTCATTTGAGAATTCCGAATTTGGGCAACAGCTGACCCCTCAATCAAGCAAATAAAACGTTTGTGCCTGGAGGTCAGAATAAATCTGAATGTTGTGAGATGAGCTGAAGAACTGCTGTATCATACATTTTGTTAACCTTCACTGCTTTCATTGCTTTTTACTTTTCTAAACATTTGAAAATCCCTCTGTGTCTCTCAGACCGAATCGCCCAGAACAGGAAGACCATCGTGTGTCCGATGATCGATGTCATCGACCACGACAACTTCGGCTACGAGACGCAGGCGGGTGACGCCATGCGAGGGGCGTTCGACTGGGAAATGTACTACAAACGGATACCCATCCCTACGGAGCTGCAGAAGGATGACTCCAGTGAACCCTTTGAGTGAGTGCATTGATTTATTTGATGTGTTATGAGTGCGTACATCACATAGGTTACGTGTTGTTGCCAGACTTTTTTGCATGAGCTACACAGCATCTTGTAACCTTGGTCACATTATTTTCTGAGTGCACATGGGCTTTGTCAGCACAGCCCCGCCTTTCCTGGGTGTGGATGTAAGCTGCAGTGACTCACAGTCGTCTTCATCCTTCGGGCAACAGTAGCTAAGACCGAGGGATCCTCGGCTAATCCTGCATGTCTGTAATGTGAATCAAGATTTCAACACAACATTCAAACACAAGTTACCAACAATGTTTCACCAGACACAAAGGTCTGAGGTGTGACCAATGTTTCTGAGTCCAGCGTGAATCAGACATTTAGTCATTTGGGGGTTTACCTCGTCTGGCCAATCATTAGATCTGATCATTTTCAACACACTTGATGCTGATGTTATTGATTGTTAGTAAGTTTGAAAGCGTAAGTTCGCTCTTGACTTTGGAAACCATGTTCATCCATCGAGACTGCAAGATGCAGTTGCAAGTTGCAATCTTATTTATATCAGGCTGTTGAAATCGGCATATTTATATTGCTCAGCGATCCGTGGGAGAAGTGATTCACTTCAGTCTTTTTTTTTCTAATGCCAAAACAATTTGTAGATTTAGAGAAAATAAATGAGTCATTTATGAAGCAAAGTGCCAAACATTTGTTGGTTCCAGTTTGTCAAATGTGAGGATTTGCTGCTTTTCTCTCTTTTATATCACAGTAAATTGAATATTTTGGAGGTTTTAGGACTGTTGGTTGGATGGAAGTAGTAAGTTTGGGATTCGGAAGATTTCATTGTGAGTTTTATACAGCGTATGATAGTCTTTTAGTCTTAGTGAGTGCCATTAAATGTGAATCAAAGGCTAATCACACACTCAGGGATATATTACTATATGACCATGATGGTGATCAGATCCACAGAAAATATAACTCCAGTTCAACTACAGTGTCCTTTCTCGACATGCAGCAGCGCAGACAGGTAACCTTTAAGTAATGGAAGCCAGAATGAATAAGCTATCTCCAGAGACACGCTCTGCTATCTGTTAGGCCAACTAACTAACAGACACTCTATTTGTGTGCGTCTAGAGATTAGTTAGACAATATTTTTTTTTACGTTTGGATGCCAAAGACTCTTTGGACGTCCTGGGAAATACAGTAGGTAGCATCAGGCCAGGCGGTCGTGGTGCAGGAAGATAAGAGGCTAAAGAAGAAGAAGAAATGAGCTGCAGAACAATCAGAATCAATCCTCATTTCATGAATTAGTCTGCTCTTCTTGCCCAATGAAATGACCTTCATCAGTGCAAATCCAATTTGAGTCGCAAAGATTTTCATTTTCATTCTGATTGACATTGCCGCAGCGGAGAATGAGGCGCGGCAGGACAGCAAAATCCATCATGGAGGTGTGTGTGTGTGTGTGTGTGTGAGTGAGTATGATTGTCACTGTCTCTTTTGTCAATGCTATCACCCCCGCCCCCCCTTCTTTTTTTTTTCTCCGTCCATCTCTCGTCCCTCCTTCAGACTAACCCAACGTTTCATTTAGCAATGAGCTTAAGGTCGGTAAACTGAAATAGAGAATATCAAGTTGAGCATTTCTAATTAATTCTAAATTTGGAGTCTGAATATTCATGGACCATTGGGTTGAATCTTTTTTTTTTAACTCCAGTGGGTTCACACTTGCCAAGAACAGTGACTAAGGAAGACCAGCAGGGATTTTGTCCAGCTGATGAAACTGATACCTCCTTCTGGCAAATGTGAGCTACTTTCTTTGGCAAAGTAAAAATGACTAAATGATGAGTTTAATCAGCAACGTATTGATTGTAGAATCACTGAGGACAAGTACAAATCTAAAAACAGTGCAGTGCAATGTGTCAGTGCTCCATAAAAGCATCTGCCCAAATAAAACTGAGCCTTTAGTTAAGTAATGTCTCATCAGACAGACTAACAGTCTGATCGAGCACACATCGGTCAGCAGTCAAAAGCTGTTCTCGCCTCTGTCTTTTATTCTTATTTTATTCTCTCGCTGTTTTCTGAACAGTCGAGGTCAGTTGAGTCAATGCTGGTCAATATTAATTCAGTGGAGCTGTCACTGGCTGAAAGTAGAAGTCTGCAGCTGTACTGTGCAAATCCAATTTGCCTCTGTGTTTCCAAAGTGATTTCCTCCTTTGAAAATGTAAAACGTAACATCAGAATACGTGAGAATTGCGGCCATTCAAGCTGCATCTTTCTCTCTCTGCTTTTCTCTGAAGGACTTGAAGAATAAATGTTTGAAAGGCTTTAAAGCTCGAAATTGTTGCCGCCGTCCTGCGAGTCGATACTGAGCTTGTACCTCACAGTGTGTGTTTGTGTGTGTGAACAGGTAATGAAAAGACGTCTACATGGGGCCCCCTGCTTCTACCAGATGGTCCGCCACTGCAGAATCTGTGTGCATGTGTGTTTGTGTCTAAAGCAACGTTAGCGGCTCCTTGAGGACGGATAAGTACCTGTGTCAGCATGCTAACATGCCCTCAATGACAAAGGTTATACACTGATATTTAACAGGCTGTTAACTGTATACATCTTAGTTTTCCATGTAAACAGGCTAATATATACTAATTAGAAATAAACTACAGCTGGAGGTGGTAGGAATTATGCTAGTTTATTAGTTTATATTAGTTTTGAAGGCATTTTGTTGTAGGAGTATTTGGTTTGGATGCACACAGTTTACCCTCTGTAGAACTGTCTGCATCAAATTTCATGGCAGTCCATCCCATAGTTGTTGAAGCATATCTCTATAAACGCAAATGTGAATCTGGCAGTGGTGCAGGAAAAAGGATTATCTCCTGAGAATGAACGAATCAACATCTGTACAGTTTTTCACAAATGCATTCAGTGGATTTTGAGACACTTTGCACAGATGAAAAGTGAGGATTCATCCTCTGGGGACCAGGACTGTCTGTAAAATAATCATTATTGACATCAAACCAATTCTGGAACAAAGTGATAGACTAACATTGCCATCCCTCAAGTCACGGGAAATTTTGATTTCAGTATTTTCAGATTCGGTTGATTAAAGTAAGAACTTCCACATCCTCACACGTTTATATATTTAATTTGTACAGGAATAAATTCAGTTAAATGCCTCCAGCAAAACAATGTCTCACCAAAAATTATTCCTGAACAGCAGCCAAACAAAGTAGTTGCTAAGCAACACAAGATGGTGAGAGGTGGTTGTGGGTCAGTGCATCGACTGGGATTAAGTGCAAATACAGGTGTGTTCATCAGGTTTTGAACAGTCACTGAAAAGAGAGAGAGAACAATTAGTAAATCTTTTTTTCAAGTTTCTGTGAATGTTGACATGTGCGTTCGATCATTTGTGGTAAGTTAAAGTTCAAAGCAAAAAGGAGGGTTACATGGCTTAGATCAATATCACAATATTAATATTTATGTAAAAGTAATGAGCAACAGAAATATTTAAGTACATCTGTGTCATGAAATATTTACAAAATTAACAGTTTATCAGCATTGAAGTTGAAATGCTTCCAGTGCTTTGATAAATTATGTCTTTTTCTGCCCTTTCTTTCTTCCCTTCATTTGAAACCCAGCATCAGCCCGCGGTGTGACACTGATTAATGTCCACACAGTCGTCCGCTGTAAAAGCTCGGCAGATTAATAAAAGCCTTAAGGCAGAAAATCGAATCAACATATTTTTAGAATTCGAATTACACGACTTCCTGAAGTAATTGTGTGACGCCTCAAATCTAATATTTGGTGAAAAACAGCGGTTCAAGAGGTAACGCTGAAAGTAACAGCGTTCATCGGCAAACATTTGGAGCCAAACGCGCCTCTGGCTGTTATTCTGCAACTTGTGTTTGAATTATCTTCATTTTCGCCAGCTTCATCCGAGCTGTGAGATATCAGTGTTGTCTGTCCTGAAGCGCGAGTGTGTTTCATTCCTCACCGACTCCGGGGAGGTGAAGTGTGTTTGTGTTTTCTCCCTCTGGCGAACAAGAGCTAACAATCTCCACCCCACAAATCAGTGCCCACACACAGTGTCCATCCTCTGCTGTGCTCACACACTCCAGTGAACATACAACAGTTTGCAGTCACTACGCTTTTTGCAGTCACACACACACACACCATTCATTTGTCCACCAGCAGCCACTGTTGTTTACCCTTTGTCTCCTGATGCAAGTCCGTTCAATCCATTTCATCCAGTGCTACTCCAGGGAGACAAAATGTGTGTGTGTGTGTGTGTTGTGCTTTGTGTTTTCCTTGGCTTTCCTCCTCCAGCGTACAACAGTAACACACCGTCACCCATCGGGCAAATCAGGTCAGCCAGTGTGACAAACATATTCAAAGAGGAAGATCTCAGCGGCCTGTCTATCGTATTGTCCAAATAAAGGGTGTCGGGAAAATAAGAGTGCAATATCGACCATCTCATTTACTGTTTTTGTGGATTTTACAAAGTTTCATGTGTGACCATTTGAGGGCTCGCTCAGATTTACTTACCCCCTCAACTTTAGGAACTAGTAAAACTTTCAAAATTTTACTTTATTTCTCTGTTTATTTACTTAAAATCTCAAATGAACATGACCCCTCCAAGCGTGCAGTGTAGACAGTCGTGTGGTGGTTTGTTTTATATTTGTATGAATCTGGAGTATGATGTTTGAATTTTTGGGGGTGTTATTATATTATATGAAACAAGCGGTCACTCAGGTCTGCACAATGTATTCACTGTTTAGATTTGGGAGGTGTCATTTCATCACCAGCTATCGATAACACCCTTCTGTTTATACTGTAAATCTGTATATATGTGCATTTTTTAATCATAATTCCAACATAAGACACTAGATTAACACCTTACAGGAGCTCCGGTTTTCTTTTCTCCACATGTTCATGAAGTCATTTTAAACCCTCACACCGAGGTCATTGCGGCAGATTAAACTGGTGAATGCTGAGAGTACCTCCTTGTGGCCTCCTTTGTTCGGTGTGGTTACAGTAACAGTAAGCTCAAGCACAAACGCTCACAGCCACAAGCTTTCTCTTCCCTACTGTTCCTCCTGTTTCCTGCCAGCTGACTCTGGTGTCCTGATGAGAAGCTGCTCAATACGTTTCATTCAGCCCCACTCCAGGGAGGAGCTCCTTCTGTACTCCGAGCTGAGGACCATTATGTTGTTTGGCACCGCAGAGCTTGTCGCAGCAGTCAGAAATCACAGTGGTTCAGATGGGTTAATTGGTTCTGCAGTGTGCAGAGCGTCACTGGGTTGTTAAATACATGCAGGCAAAAGACAAATCCACATTTCTGGGGAGGAATAAAGCTGAAGTCATCTCACAGCCTGTAAACTGTACTAAAATATGAGACAGAAATGAGTTTCTGTTGATTGAATCCTCAGACACAGCCTTGAGATTTAGCAGGTTATAGGATCAGATGGAGTTATGTAGCATGAGCGCATGTACAAAACCAAGCTTCAGTGTTCGTCAAGGAAAACAAGCAGAGTGAGAGCAGGTACGATAATTATAGCTATAAATCGACTACCTTCAGTTATCTGTAATGACTCTTGATTCCAGGTAGAGGCGACAGGTGTATTGTATCAGTTAATTAAATTGAATAAAATGTGGATTAACACTCTGTAGTGTTAAATGTCTAAAGTGTCACCACTATGTCCTTCTTGCATTATATCCAATAAAACTTTATATGGATATGACAAAAAGTGGAACTTCATGAAAAAAGTTACACTTGAGAGGCGAGAAGAGGATGGATGGAGAAATGTTTGGATTGTGTGTGACTGTGTGTGTTTTGTGTCTTCCAGGTCACCGGTGATGGCAGGTGGTCTGTTTGCTGTGGACAGGAAGTGGTTTTGGGAGCTGGGAGGATACGACACTGGGCTGGAGATCTGGGGAGGAGAACAGTACGAGATCTCCTTCAAGGTAAGAAAAAAAAAAGAGACGCCTCCATCTACAGCGTGACGTTCAGTGCAGGGTGTTGAAGAGAACCACTCAATATGTTGAACATAATGAGCACGATGAGCCATGAACGTGTTATTTAAAATGCAGATCTGGTTCTTGCGTTATGAGCATGAGCAGTATTTACATTTGCTGAATTGACTTCATCATTACTAACATGACATACTTTATATGACTTACATTGTGTAGAAAACTGTGTATTCAACATTTTCTTCCACAGTATTTGTTCCTTTTTTTCTGCACGTTAAATTTGTACTTCAGTTTGTGCTTATAGTTTGAAATAGGAGGTATTCTTGTCTTTCTTACATCGTTGTTTCTTCCTTTTCTTTCAGTGAAATCTAAAATATGTTGATTTTGGAAGAACAGTATTAGGTTATTCATTCAAATTTATGTTCTGCTCATACTGAGCACTTTTATTTATGTCACTGAATGGGACTGTTGGTCTTTGTCACAAAGCTTGTTCATTGTTCAGTCAAAGCCCCTTCTAGTAAACAGGCGGTTACTGCCCCTAAAATTATCTGTGTTTTAGCATTATATTCTGTCATTTATCACTCTCTGCAATTCATTCCCAGATCATCAAACACCAACACTTTGTCACAGATCAACACTACTGTTTTGAATTGATCACATGAGTCTGAAATTATCAGTGAAAGGATGCTTTTGTTTGGCTGTTGAGTTGAAATATCAACAAGCTTTTCTCTAAAAAGAAAAAAAAAATAGTTCATTCAGTCATTTGAGCCAAACATGCTCTGTTGCATGGCTGCCTCTCCACATTAATCAGATTATATTAGACCAAGCTTTTGTCTGGTGCTTCGGCATAAATTATTCTATAGCGTTGCCATAACTACTTGCGACTTGACTAGCATGTTAAGAGCTCATCTCCTCCTCCTGCTCTGCTGCCTCTGTCACTGAGCTCTGGACAGACAGAACGGCCCGTCACAATAATTGAATTCTGGTTTCAATGAGTAAGGACTTTTGTCGTCTCACTCGATTAAGCACAAAGACCGCCGCTGTGTAGTTTGATTTGATTGGACGTATGCTGCAGCGCGACACTAAATGTTCTTCCTTGGAGTGAAATTTCCAGCGGAGGGGAATTGTTGTTTAGGAAAATTGAGCATCTCAATCAAATTAACTGTCAAAACTGTTTTCACCATCTTCTGCTTCCTCATATCGATGCATGCCATTTTTAGTTACATCACGCATTTCTAATTGATACTGAAATATTAACGATTCAGCGTTTATGTAATTGTATGTTAAGCATGAAATCTTTTACATTTGTAAAGCAGGTGGTGTGCAGAGAAAATGACAGTATGTAATACTGAACCTTTAATACGACTGGAAATGATGAAGAACATTCAGCAAGTTTAATCCAGTTTAGACAGGAGACGTGATCAAATTCAAATCAAATTTATTTATTTAAAGTCCAAAATAACAAACATTGTTTGCCTCAGAGGGCTTTACAATCTGTACAGCTGTGACACCCTCTGTCCTTAGACCCAAACAAAGACAAAGGTAGAAGAAGGACAGTGACTTGCTGTTTTATTGCTGACTGCCTCTTGACAGTAGTGAGAGGATCGCATCCTGTTTGAACCACAACCTCAAACCACCTTGTTAGATGTTCTGGATAGCTGATGTAGCTTTGTTGCCAATTCTCGTTAAAACCTCTCCGGAGAGAAAAAAAGACTTTTATCCATAACTGGCAAGCGTGATTTTGAGTAAGACAAACGAATAGTCCTGGAGCTTTTTCCTGAAATGTAAAGACTTCATAACACTTTTAGGAAACATCATCAGAGGTGTCATGTAGAGTTTTCTCACTAAAACCCATCATGTTTATCACTTAAGCCTAACATACTTATCAAATCGATTTCTTTCCTCAGCAAACTTTAGCAAAGCCACTTTTTTTTTTATCATTTCAAACCTGCATTGTCGTCCTTGTTTTCTGTTTTGAATGAGTCTGCATGTGTATAAGGCATAAAAAAACAGGAACCTGCTCAAAGAACACAGTTCTGTATGGGTACTAATGGTCAAACACTTCCAGATAAAGCAAGTTTCTCTTTGTCTATTCTAAAAAACAAAAAAATCACAGCTCACATTAGCAAGACAGTGAAAAATAATAAGACTAATTACATGTAAATGTAAGTACCCTAAATGCAGTGGATGTTGGAGGAAAAGAGGTTGACAGTGTCATCTGTGCTGTAGAATATTGTCAGGTACCAATTTAACTGAATAAATAGTTATTTTCTGGCAGTGCCGCGCCATGGTGGTGTGGTTTTAGTCCTTATGGTTTGAGGTGAGCGGATTGTGGAGGTTGTGTGTTCGAGGTGAGTGATAAGACTTTCAATTTAATCCTACGGCCGCTGAACTCAAGCTCTTGATCCCTCCTGCAGCGAGGTGCCCCTGTTATTAAGCTCAAGTGTTTCAGTCAGGGATGAAGACGATGGAAGGGATTGGCGCGGCAGGTCAGACCTTCCCCACAGCGAGATTTGGATTCAGTCTGTTATTTCCCTCGATCCTGTTTGTCCAAGCTGGAGTGGTGCAACAAAACTTGACAAGTAATTGAATTGGAATAGCAGCCAGCTGATGTCCACTCTGGAGGATCAGGAAAAAAGGGGGAGCGAGGCAGAATATCAACAAACTGGAATTACCCATGTCCAAAACTAAAGTCCATCAGTCAGGCAGAGAGCAACATTTTCTTCTCACTGACTCACCGAGCTTCCCCTGAGGCCTTTCTACGTCCATCATCAGACACGCGTCCTTGAAAAAGATACCAAACTCCAACCTGTTAAGGCAGTATGAATAAAACTTGTGTCATAGTGAACTGAATTAAAGCATCTGAGTTGCAAAATTGTTTGTAAAATCAGCAACAACAACAAAAACACTCAAGAAATGTTAAAAAAGATCATTTCAAAGTAGTTTTCCAGACTCAAAATTGAGAGATTCCAGTCACGACAGGAGTAGGAGTAGATTGCAAGATCCGAAGAGCTTGTGGGGGGCGGTGTGTGCTGTGAGGTGGCAGAAGAGGTCGAGAAAGTATGAATATCCCAGCATGGAGTCACAAAGCCCCCTCTACCAGTTTGTTTTTTTGAAAAAGTTAACGTATTGGGTTGTACGTAATGAAACTGAATGATGAAGAACAGACTGACATGCTGAATTGAAAATGGGATTTTTGTTGTAAAGGGCTACACCGGTGTGTTTTTTTACAGGTGACTCATTAGCATTCATTGATTTTGTTTTACTAATCCTTGTATAATTCACTTCCAATAAAAGATCAACTGCTTCAATACTAGCTAGTTTCAGTAATCTGCCATTAAATTGTCACACTGCACTGCCGAGAGGAAAAATAGGTTTTGTGGTATTTAAACACAGCAGCGTGCTTTTGAAAGTGGTTACCTGTGATGTGACTTGTGCACCTTTCGTAAAAAAATGAAGAGCTTTTTTTTCTAAATACAGTTTTATACCTGCCCACAAAAAAGTTTAGCACTCACAATTTACACAAGATCACTCGGCACACTTGAAAGGTGGCTCTGCCTTCCAAAAGTAGCATAACAAATCCAATTTCGGTCTTTGTTATTTAGCTAAGCTTGATTGACGTGTCTTGTTCCTCTTTGATGTCATTTACTCTCTCTCCATTCTCCACGCGGTCGAGGAACAAATGAACTTTGGAGTCATTTTCTGAAGTTGTTTTGAGTGGCGTTCTCACCCCTGCACTTTTCACCCGAGATGATTAACATCTTGCACTATGAAAGATTGAATGTAACCTAACATAATATTGATCTATCTGGCCGGAAATATCTCAGTCTGAGCTGTACAGCTGCCCTCTCTCGCCCTATGACCCTGAACATACAGGTTACTGTACTTTATGTCTGTTTAACACCCATCCTCCCACTCCTTCCATTTTCCCTTTCTTTACATCTTAACCATGTTTTCTGTCTCTTGCTGTGTCTTCGGCGTTTCCTCCCACGCTTTGTGTTCCTCGCACTGTTTTCTTCCTCTCTGTTGTTCGTTGACCCGGTCAGCTCATTAGAAATTCTCACTGTTAAGTTAGTTACGCACCGCAGCAACTTTGACAGAAACCCCTCCTCTGTTATGAGTTTTCACTGCATAATCTCTCGCTCTTTCCTTCTGTGTTTGTCTGTAGGTGTGGATGTGTGGTGGTCGGATGGAGGACATCCCTTGCTCCAGGGTAGGACACATCTACAGGAAGTACGTCCCCTACAAAGTTCCTGGTGGTGTCAGCCTGGCCAGGGTGAGTCTCACGAACACTTCAGAGCATTTTAATTTGGACACAAGGACTTTGGGAAAAAAGCACATTTCCTTCTGTGGTTTGTTTCCCTCGTTTGTTTCTGTGCAAACATCTCATGGTCATCTGTTTTACATCAAAACTGTGGAGGTGGTGGTTCATGATTTCCTACGCCATGCTTAGAAAAAAGAAACATGTTTTAAATAGATGTGTCCTCTATTTAAAACATGCCGAAGGTTCAGTTTACTCAAATTACATAAATAAATGAGCACATTTTCTCATCTGTGGAACAGTCTTGCTGGTAGCTTTAAATTTACTTGTAAAGATTCAGAGATCTTTGAAAATAAACCACATCTGGGGTGTGAAGTTAAAGAGAAGTGAGCTTATCAGACCTTCTCGAGGCCAGTGGCTCAAAGCTAAATTTAAGCTCCAGTTTCAGAGCGAACTGATGGCGGTGTGAGCTGCATTGTGGGTAATGTAGGCGCCAGATTTGAGGCGGACAATGCTTTTTTTGCTGCCTCAATCTTGATTCAGTTCATTTTTGCATTGAGACCATCGTGACAATAAGATTGTCATTTTAGCACCTTTTATATCTTTTAACTGGCAGTGGATGTATCACACTTCTGCAGCCACAATCAGCAACTTAGTTTTCCAATAATGAGCTTATCTTTAACACCTCGACACAGTATGAAAAGCCTTTTATAAAAACGTTCGTCTGGCTCGTAGCTGAACACTATTTATTATGCATGACTCAGCCTCAGTCTGACACCTGGCCCTTTTTGGCTCGGCTGAATAGTAATTAAACCTCTTGGCCTTTGTTTTTGCCTTGTCGGTCTGACCATTAGCCCCTCGCCGAGGCTGCATTGAATGCTGATAAAAACAAACAGGCGGCAGGTTTAACAATGCAGAATTACTTACTGTACCTCAGGCTGGGATTAAACTTGCTACGTCCCTCGTGTCCTTTTCTGCGTCGCAGTTGAAAAAGAATCAAATACATAAGTGAGCCTTTCCTTTTAAATGGATTTGTTTTGTTGATGGGATGATCGGTGATATTCAGTGGAACTGATGAGAATAGAGGTTGAGTTACCACACTGTCCTTATACAAAAAATAAACATGGTTGTGATAATCATTTATTATAGACCTTTTTGCAGATACAGACAATGCAAATGGAGCTCTTTTGCTTTCTCTTCACAATGTGGGCTGAATTCATCGACATACTGAGGTATCTCTTTTCTGCAGTAACACAAAAAGAAAAAAACAGCTGCGTCCTCCACTGAAGAGGAGAGCGTACAAGATGTGGAGATTTATTTAAGAGTAGTTTCACAAAAGCTGCAGACGCAAACCTATTTGAATGGTTTGAAAACGTTTGCAAAAGAACGACTGCCAAAAGTAGCAACACAACAGACTCGATGCACAACATAGTAAACAAAGAGCCAGAGATGCTGTATTGAGAGTAGTTTGGGAGCTGAGTGTGAGGTGAGCTCTGCAGAAAGTTATGTTTGCGACTTAAATGCGAGCCCATTCTTGGCCCGTTGTTGTGTAACGTTTGTTTAGTCACGACTCGCTCGGCAGCAGTGCACGGTGGTTAGTTGGTATTCATACTGGAACATTTAGCAGCTTAAGACTCAGATATTTCCCTAAAAGTCAGGAAGGATCTCTTAGAAGTAGCTGCATTTAGTTTTGCCCATTTAAAAAAAGAAAAAAAAAAAAAAGTTGTCTTTCTCTATCTTCTCAACTTCAAGGATGTGCTAAACGAACTTACTGAAGATGTCTTTAAAGGAGTTGAGTCTGGGTAGTGGAAGGTTTTGGCAATCAAGGTCTAAGATTTTGTCTCCATTTGTCATCCATATTATCATTCTGTGGTGAGAAAAACATTTTTTCTTTCACCTGGCGTGCACTGAGTAAATCATTGACACCTAAATACACCACAGTTATTTTACAAAACACCATAGCAGGATTCAGCAAGTACAGATCTTGAGAACAAAGACCCTCCATCCACCAAGCCTCAGCATGGAGGCGAGATCGAACCGCTGAACTCTGCTTCACCTGTAGAGCCCAAATTTCGCTGCAGGCAATGAGCTGTGCTACAGGGATTCTGTGTGTGTGGCTGGAGGCTTTTTTCCTCTACATCTGTACCTCCAAAGGCCGGAAGATTTGTATTTCTTCTTTCCCGGGAGGCTCACTGAACCTGTATTCTCATTCATTTCACCGTCCATACCTCCAAAGCTGCTGCCATCTGTATTCTCAGACATGCGTCCGTACTTCGGAGGCTGAGAGACTGTTTTTTGTTTTTTTTTAAACTCCTTTATACCTCAAAGGCTTCAGATAGATGCATTTCCCTTTGCTCAGATAGAAATCTTTCATGTTTGCAATTGTCTTAAAGAGCCTGTTAAAGAGAATCGCTGACAGTTTCTGTCAGTAACCCACTTTTCCTTTTTCTACTCCACTCCAAAAGTTAAATTGTGAAATTAGACGCTTTCACAGTGATTGAAAGAGCAGATGAAACCAGATGTTTAAGGCCTTTTCTTTATTAGTTGAAGTATTTTGCATACATTTTGGCCAATATGAAATAGTCTGTAATTTCAGTTTTTCCAGTTAATTCAAAGTGACTTTCATTGTAGACTATTGAAAACACTTACACAAAATAAACAGTCATAAAAAGACATTTAAAAGATTAAAGAAGAGTTTAAAACGTGTTATTTAGGATATTGCTCAAACACACAAAATCAGCTCCCATGCATTGAGTGTTTTTTGAGGCAGCTGATGTAAAAACAAGCATTTTCCATTTGCTTTTATCAGGTTTTTAGGCCATTTTGACAGGGAAATAATACAATAGAAATGGGGACGGTTTCAAGATATTTCCGTCTGACACCTTTCTTAATAGTTTGGTGAACCTTGGCCTGCTATTTTCTCCAGGATGTGGTGTAGTCAGAGGGTTAACATCTCACCTGCAGCTGCTTCACTGCTCAGTAATTCTTCTCTTTATGCTGCAGGTTTCCATTGTAATATTGCATCTGTTTGTCTCAAGATTCAATTTACGCTGTCTTCTTGTGGCAGTACCACTACAGGAAATAGAAGTGTTGAAATGTTTAGGGCTTCATTGTTAACCTTTACTTGTAGTGAAACATACATATATGGGTAAAAAAAAAAAGTGTGGAAAAGTTAGGGAAAATATTGGAATTTAATGTAAAGCTCTCCAGTGTTGCATTATTCATTCAGTTCAAATAAAGATAAAATTAAGTTCGAAATCAAGCCTACGTCTCGCTCCACTCAGTGTTTCATGAGCTAATATAATAGGCTGCACCTGCAACAGTGAACAGCGTCGGAGGGAAACAGAAAAGAGACAGAAACAGAAAAATGTTGGTCTTTTATGTGGCTGCCCTGTAAATTAGCACATAATTGAGTTCAGTGTCGTCGCTGCTTTCATGACCAGACGAGCTGCTTCTATTTTTCATCTCTCGCCTCACGGGACTCGATGACATGCCCTGTCTGATGACTGGCTGTCTTTCTACTGAGAGGCTTTGATCATTTTGTCATGTGAGATCAATCAAAACATGGAGGACAGCAGGATGTAGTGATGATGGCTCAGTCTGTCTGTGAATGGAGACATGAAGTCCAGCAGCACACGGATCAGCTAACGAGCCGCTTGACTTGAAGGCTCTCGAGATGAAGTGGTTTTTACCATCTAACGTGCTGGGAAAGGAGTCATTTAGCCAATCAAATGGTATTTTCTTCATGTATAAAATATTAATCAGCATAAATATGATGATATTCACTGTAAAAAATCAGTTCAGCTTTGACAAAACTTCAGACAGACAAAATTAGTAACTTACTGGTAAACATAGTTGAGATTTTAGCAGTTAAAAGCCAGATGAGACCAAAAAAAGAAGTAAAAGGAGATGTAATATTTGACTTGATGACATGAGGTGACCAGAGCCTCCTCAGAAGGACGCAGCATTATGCAAACAAATCCACAGACATGACGCAACATCAGCATTCATTTACTTTCTTTCTTTGCACTTGACAAGATGACAGGAATATTACTCTTGTTTGTTCTCCTTGATATTTACTGTTAGCCTTGTTGAAACAAAAACATTTTATCATACTTTGTTGGACACCGACTTATCACCTGAAATTGTTTCGGTTTCAGAATCTAAAGCGTGTAGCAGAGGTGTGGATGGACGAATACGCCGAGTACGTCTACCAGCGGCGGCCCGAGTACCGCCACCTGTCTGCAGGAGACATGACGGCGCAGAAGGAACTGAGGAACCGGCTCAACTGCAAGAGCTTCAAGTGGTTCATGAGCGAGGTGGCCTGGGACCTGCCCAAACACTACCCACCGGTGGAGCCGCCCGCCGCAGCGTGGGGGGAGGTAAAGTCAGCTCTCGTGCAAAAGTAGAAGATCAAAATAATTTCATTTACAGCTTTCGTAGGCAGTGAAGGCTGAGACGGGCGCGTAATGAAAGAAATTTCTCAACAGTAGGTTTGTGAGATTTGAAACCATGAAATAATGATTTCAAGATAAATCGACTTTGATAACTGAGCATCGTGAGCTCACCTGGTGTGTGTTTCTTTTCTGAGAGGCGGGCAAGTTTATTGGTTGAGAGAAACTGCATCCAGTCTCTGTAAAATAGTTTTACTACTGAGAGTTTGTTTTTTTTAGAGAAATTCTCATTTGTACTAATTATTGCTCCAATTTGAAAGTGATTCTGACATAACCATAAGACAATCGTTATGAACTAAAATGATTGAAGAAGCCGTCAGGAAGATTTGGGCCAGACGGCTCTAACAATCAAATCTGTCTGTTGTATCTGGCTGCCGTCTGGAAATCTGATCTAATTGCACTCAGAGAGGAGAAAGCACTTTCATTTATTGTGAATCAAAGATTAAAGTGCATGTTATTGCCTCCAGAAATAAACTGAGCGCGCACTTCTAAAACTTAAATCTTCCTCAGCAATTTTGTTCGTAATGTTCTGTTTGATCATGGTTTTATAAGAAAACCCCCTCCGGTCTCTTTTAACAGACTTAAAACTCGTATTCAGTGACGACCGCGTCTGCTCAGTTACAGCTCTGACAGTTGTTCCCGGTTTATGACTTTTCCTTTATGTGTGTTTGTGTTGTAGGTTCGTAACGTGGGCAGCGGGATGTGTATGGAGAGTAAACACTTTGTATCGGGGAGCCCCATCCGCCTGGAGAGCTGCGTGAAGGGACGGGGGGAGGTGAGCTGGAGCCACGGACAGGTGAGCAGCTAAAAAACTTCTTCAGCTAAGACTAACAGGACATTATTGAACAACTGAGCACAAATTGAAGAAGCCTCATGAATAAGAGGTGAAAAGTCTTTGAAGAAAGTCATCTGGACTTGCTCAAAGTTCTCAAAGTCTTAAAAGCAACAGTGACCGGGATGACTGAGAATCTTCACAGGCAATATGACTCATATTTACATGAAAGATTTGTGGGAACGTGCAAAATATTTGAGTAAATGTGAAGAAGTTCACGATATGAAGTATAAAGAATATATGCAATGTGTTAGATTGAATTTAAAGATTCAACGCCTTGAATTTAGTGCGTAGGCTTTACATTAACATAACACATAGCAGAGGTGTAGAAGAGTCGGCAAACAAAACGAGACAGGACTGTTTTTGAGGCAGACAGACACTGTCAACATTAAAGCGCAGAAACAAAGGACCACTCCATCCCGAGAGGAATGATGAGATTTCACCACTGTTGATAGACTGTCTCCTTAGTAATTGCATTTCTTCTGCTAAACACACATTAACGTCAAATGAACAGAGACGCATAAACAACACACACCCAAACTGCGGCGCTCTGTTATCGTCGCATTGTTCCAAAAGAGCCGGTTTGTTCTCACGCGTCACGCTGAGGGTCTTTAAACCGAGCTCATAATACGACCTTAATGGATTGAATGTCCCCTTTTGTTTCCACGGCTGAAACACTGCTGCCTCACAGCTCTGACAGTTTAATTGCTTTAATCTGAAGATGCATTGTAGTTTAATCCGTGTCACAGTTTCCATCTGTATTCAGCGCCGGCGAGAAATTCACTGCAAATCACAGGAGGCGCTCTTCATAGCCGCCATTGTTGGGGCTTTTTGACTCTGAAGAAGTTTCTCCTCTTTTCTCCTCACTCAGACTTTGAGCTGAAGGAGCAACGGACACTTTGACAACAAAGACTCAGTTTATTTGTTTAAAGGACTTTATTAGTACTTGTTATTTAACGGACACAAGATTTGCACAAGTACAACAATGACTCATTTTTAATGCAACTTTGAGATAAACAGCTGTGGACTGTAACAAAAAGTTCGATAAAAATGAATGATCTTTAACAAGGTCATCGGTGAAAAGTGTCATGAACGCCTCTGCTGAGTGTGACGAGTCATCAGTTTCTTTGTAGATACTGATGATCAGTTAACTTTGGACTTTAGTTCTTAATGATCTTTCAGAGATGCTGTGATCAATTCAGTACACATGATGGTGTTGAAAATATATAACATACCACACTGTATATTAGATATTCAGTATTATGTTATGTGCACTTACAGTGTATGTATGTTTTGTAATGTGCATAACACACAGACTCATTACCACATGAATACTCCTCAGATTAAAAACTTATATTATGATAAAACAATCACTAAATGCACAAACTCATCATTCTAAAAAGTGAACAAAGTTTGTTTACAGTCAGCGTTTCTCATGAAAACACACCCAATGTGTCTTTTTGGCTTCAGAAACGTGCTGAGTGCATTTCCTTCCTCAGAGACGATTCACAAAGCAGAGAGCAGTGTGAAGTCTTGTTATTTGTGCTCATGTTTACTTCCTCCTCTCACTTATCTTTGCTGACATATCGCAGCATTTCTTGACACGTTACTGTGGGACGTTTAGCAGGTCTGGGTACCATGTTAGTCCTCACATCGTTTCTCCAAACATCAAAGTGGAAATCACAATCATGCACAAACTACAAACTACCATCAGATAACAACTAAATCTAAGTTTGACAAAGTCTCTTTAAAGATTCTCAGTTATCCAGATCATGGTGGGTGATTCTGAAGAGTTTGAGGAAAATCAGCATGAATTGCTGTTGACAGCTGAGTTTCAACTGGACACTCTCTAAAGGGAAATGTTACTTATGGGAAGACTATTTTTTTACATCTCTGAGACCCTTGCAGCTATGCAGATGCTGCAAATGTAATTCACAGTTTACGAGCTGTTCTGTACTCTGTTCTGATTGCTTGTTTTGACCCCGGCGTGGTGGATTCTCGTTAAACGGCGGCAGGTTTTTTCACAGATTATCTGTTTCATGTTCTGCTGTTAGGACGTTGTCTGACCAAATATGATTTAAGCTCATTTTCAAATTAAAAGAAGTTGCCTATTCCTACTTTAAAGAAGCATTGAAGTTCATTCTCGATCAATGAACTGGAACTGGAGAATGAAACTGGAGCTTAACTAGACGTTTACAAGTCATCGATGTTTATTGATGTTGGAGATGTTGAGATGTCTGAGAGACAGTCAGAGAAACCTTGACATTTTTTAAAACTTTCCTTAGCAGCAACCTTAGAAAAGTGAAAAGGCATAAAGGAGCTTTAGTTATATCCAGCCAGTAAATCTCAAAGGGGTGAAAGCAGTCTGAAGGGAAGAAGCGAGATTCATGAAGATTCATAAAGAATATAACGTATCAAGGTCCATAAGATTTGAACACACACAAACCAAAGACACTTTAATGCTTCATGACTTGACATCCCATAATTAAAGGTCAAGTTTTCTAGATTTAAAACTCTAATTGCTGCATATTCAATTCTGATGAAACATGACCCGTTGATGCATCTCATCTTTTTTTTGTTTTGTTTTGTTTTTTTATGTTAAAACTCTGTGTCCCCCGCAGGTGTTCACATTCGGCTGGAGAGAGGACATCCGGGTGGGCGACCCCATGCACACGAAAAAAGTCTGTTTCGATGCCATCTCCCACAACAGCCCCGTCACCCTGTACGACTGTCACGGCATGAAGGGCAACCAGCTGTGGCGCTACAGAAAGGTACCAGGAAAAAAAAAAACTCTCTTCCCCCCTTCTTCTTTCAGTACAAAGCAACTAAGCTCTAAACATAATTGCTATAAAATAAATGTGTTCAAGGCTACTTTATCATTCTGCAAAGTTTCACGCATTTAAAAAGAGAATCTACCCCGAAGCTGGTGGAAATTCACGGGAGCTCGTTATGCTGATGTTGTGCATTTAAGCTCAGCTGGAACGAGAACATGCCACTTTTGCAGGATTTCTATAGTGTCACAAACAAGCTTGTTTGCAGCTGTAAACACTTCGGGTTGAGGGAGCGCAGCGTAGTGATGCCCCCAGGTGTCTTCATGAAGCCTCAGAGTCAGCAGGAAAACTGTAAAAAACTCAACGCTCAGTTTATGCATGACAAGACAGATCATATTTCTGTTTTCTGTCTTTGAGCAAAGGGGAAGATAAAACGCATGCTATTTTTTTTAAAGATTTGAACATTTTTGGTTTATTTTCTTTCTTAAATAAAGACCAACAAAGATTTGAATCAGTAAACTCAATAAGTGTTGTAATAATAATAAATAATACTCCCAACTTTAATGTGGAACACTTCACCTGAATCTCTCTCATTTAGCTTTTATGAGACTCTTAATAAGTTCTTCATAATGCACCATCATAGAGCGGTCAGCTGTTTTAACTTTACCTCCTGTCCATAACTGTCTACCCAGGAAAATGAAAACTCACAATCAAGTCACGGCCCACTCAGACTTCAGCTGCATCTTGTTGCCTTCATTAACAGAGTTTGCTCACTTTTCATGAAAGTGAAGACTTATTAATGAAATAAGGAAATAATTAATAACTTTATATGAATTATAATTCATATAATAATTAAAGCAGCTCAGTGGGGCTTTTCATTTTATTCAGGTAGACCTTCAGTCAGAGCAAAACTGAGTGCAATTTCCTCTGATATTTGCAAAACAAATTGCCCCAGTGACAAAAAACATCTATGTGTATGAAAACTGAAAACAGTATTGTGATGAATTGAAAAACTTTGATGGGAAATTGAAATAGAAAAAAAAAAAAAAAAAAACTTTATTCCATTCCTTTTGACAATCATTGCCGTTTGTCCCTGCAGGATAAGAGTCTGTACCACCCCGTCAGTAACAGCTGCGTGGACTGCAGCCCGACCGAGCGGCGGGTCTTCATGAACACGTGTGACCCCTCCTCGCTCACCCAGCAGTGGCTGTTTGAGAGAACCAACGCCACCGTGCTGGAGCACTTCAACCAGGACGCCAACTGAGGCCCTGCAGCATCCAAAAAAAGAAAAAGAAATAAAAGAACAAACCACAGACTCACAACGCACGCAGACGTGGATCTGTTACTGCTGCGAAATGTTTTTTTGTTTGTTTATTTTTGTACGTGTACTCTGGTTCCCTGTTTTACCTGCCGCTGAGGGTGACGGCTGTTTCACTCTTTTGGGATGCTCGGAGCGAGGCGGGTTGGGATGCCGCTGGGCGAAGCTGGTTAAACGCATCACTTAGAGGGAAGACTTGAGTTGAGCTCTGATTGATGGGTTTGTGTTTAAAAGTGACTTTGTGTGCGAGATGTGTTTGTCCCGTCACGGCGTTGCGTCACCACGGCGGTGGGTCCATCTAACTTCTTAATTTTGCTCTTGATTAGTTATCTGACATTCCTCTCCTCTCCTCTCCCCCCCACTTCTGTCTATTTAAAAAATGTCCTGCATTCATCTGTTGCCTCTCTATTTCTTCTCTCCGCCTGCCTTCCTTTGTCTCCACCCCCCCTCCTGTCTCTCTTGGTCCGCCTCTGCCTGCACGTCTGTCTCTATCTGCCTGCATGACTGCGTCTTTGCCCACCTTCTCTATTCTCCCTCTCAAATCCCCTTATGTCTCTCCAGCTCTGACAACCTCCCTGGGGGGTGGAAGGGTGGAGAGGGGGGGGTGTTCCTGCTGAGCCAAAGTCATCCTGACACCTGGGTGAAGCCAGGCAGAACCACTCTGAAAATCACCTGGTGAATTGATTCCCCTTTACAACCCTCACCGTCCCCTCGCTCAGCCTCCCCTCGTGCCCTCCTCTCGCCTTGTAATTTCTCCTGGTCTCCTCCACCCCCCCTTTTTTTTTTTTTTTTTTTTTGTAGGCAGAGCTGGATGTAGCAAGTGGAAGTCGACTAAGAGAGCGTAAAAAGGAAAGCGACGCCAACCTTTCTCACGGCCCTTTGTTCTCTCCTTTCCCGGCTCTACTTATCGAGGAGTCGTCCGAAGGTTTTGCCAGATTCTTCTTTCATTCCTCAGAGGAGAGGAGATCTTAACGCCAGGGGTTTGTTTTGGGCCAACTCTTGCAGGCTAAGGGCTTGTTTGTTGTGATGGTGGTTTGGTCGGGGATGCTGTCACCCCTCTTAGAGTCTACCCCCTGCTTTCTGCGCTGCCAATCAGTCGCCTGGAACGACCTCGTGGCAGACGGCCGGGCGCTGGGTCGCGTCACGGTGCAGAGCAGCGGGCGGGGACTGCAAACCTGACTTGCTGTGTGACTGGCAGGCCGGCTGATTCACAGCAGGGCCGCCCGATTGGCCGTCCGCCAAGCTGACACATCACTTCAGCGTTCAGATGAATGGGGTGGGGGGGGGTGTTTACTGTGGACACACTCGCCGAGGTTGCTCTGGGATTGAGACGTATGTGGGGGTTTAAAATACATAAAGCACTTGTGTAATGATAAACTTGAATGAAATCTTAGTGCCTTGTTAGAAGAGGTCTAGATGTAGGTGTGTGCGTTTCCTTAAAACTGTGTGTGTGTGTGTGTGTGTGGTCCCAAAAAGTCCACAGCAGCGGGAGAGTACGAGCAACTCAGTTCAGGAAGTGAAAGATTTTTGTGAAAACTCAGAATCTTTTCATCAAAAAAAAAAAAAGGTTTTCTCCTGAATCTTGTTTGGATTTGAACGTGAATCGACCTCGACTCTGGCGCAGGACATCGAAAGCACCGCCGGCTTCACGACTCTTGTGTGGCTTTCTGAAACGAACACACACGTGACTGCTGGCTGTAAATAGAGCTAAAGAGACTTTTTCCACCATCTTTTCCTCCTGCCTTGAAAAGTTAAAGCCCTAAGAAGACCTCTGCTCTGTTTTAACCATGATGCTGTTGTGTTGTTCACCTCTTCGATCCAAAGTACGACAAAAGAAATTTATGTTGTGTTTACTCCTTTGAGTCCCTTTTGCTTTTTTCTCTGTCTCTAATGAAATGTTGATTTGTTTGTTTCGATCCTGTGGTTCACCTGATGATTTTATTTGAATTCTTGCCTGATGTGATGTTCTGGTCTTTCGCCTGCATCCTCCTCTCACCCGATTGTGTGAAGATGTGAAGCAGAAAAATGTAAAGTTTGTGCCATTTCAATCAGTTCAGTTCCAGGTTCTCTGTAGATTTACTGACCTACACAAAAAGTCATCAGCATCAGTGGAGATATTTAAATATTATCTAATGTTTCACAAATTTAGACCAATCAAGATTCAGTCCTCTTTGGCTGTTTCTACCTTCAAGTACCAACTACTGTAAAAACCTTCTAGTCCAATGAAACAGTCTCCTTCAGACTGAAAGATGAAATCTGTTGGTCAAAGCCTTTTTTTTTTCCATGAACTTGGAAACTGCTTCAACCATTATTATATTCTGCCAATTATAAAACTCATGACATCCCTCAGATGTTCCAGCCAAGTGTCGACTCCACTTTGCCTTTACATTTTTCATCAGACTCCAGGCGTCCCTCTTCTTTATGGACTGTGTTATAAACGTGGCAGCCCCCATGCATCATGTATGTCTCTGATCTGTGATTTGTCCAACAAATGGCAGCCTCGCAACGCATTTATTTATTTATTTTGTTTGAAACACCGGTTTGCAAATCCATCCATCACTGTTTAATTCAGTGCAGTCACCTGTCTTACTCTGAGTTGGGTTTTAAATTTAGTCTCTCTGTCTTTTCCCCTCCCTGACCTTCTGCCTACCAGCTTGCACACTGTCAGATTGTTAAGGTGACTGGTTTTGCAGCGGTGACTCAGCAGTCTGAGGCGGCAGGATCAAACCAAACGCCCGTCTGACCTTTTTACAGCCACTTAGGCTTCCCCCGTTTCTTCTTTTCTTTGACAGATCACGTGTCGTACAACTGCGTTTTTGAAATAAAAAATGTTCTGTTTGAATCATTGGGGCAGTCTGAGCTGTTCAGCTCATTTTATTGCAAAACGACTGTTTTAATACGAACACTGTACCTGTGGAGGAGGTAATGTAAAGAGCTGGATATAAAGCAGCATTTTGGGCTGAAAGGAGACACTGGTTTGAATGTAAAGAGTCATTTTTATTGCTGTAGTACCCGATGAGATTTTTTTTTTTCTCCTTTTATTTTCCCACATCCTTCCTGCAGAACAGTTTGATAACATCTGAGCCAACCAAGCCCATCTTTTTCCATCACAATTAATGTTAAAAAAAAAGGTTAAAATCCACAGATCCATTTTTTAAATTAATAAAACCAAATAGGCTACAAATATTTTGAAAAAGAGCAAAAAGCTTTTTTCAGCTTAGAGTTTCAATTTGACAGTTTGGCTTTAAGTAGCAGCAGATTGCAGATTCTCACCAAATTAGACCTGATAAAGCAACTCACGCTAACTTCCTACCACCAAAAAGAGACAAAGAGAAAAGACAATACATCACTGACTACCTGATGAAAAAAGTTTAACATTAGGGAGGTTGGTGGAGAACAAAAC